>VXBO01010749.1:0-10921 GCA_013400135.1 Rhinoptilus africanus | reverse complement strand
TTTTTTGATGCTTTTACCTTTCCAGTTCTCCCCCCCATCCCCATGGGGAAGAGTGGGCCAGCAGCTGTGCGGGGCTGAGCTGCCTGCTGGAATCAAACCACAACAGTATCACATGTGGTTCACGCAGCCAGTCCCTGTCTATAATGGCATAGGACACACTGATGCCACGTCTGTCCTTACTTGCATCTTTTTACTTCTTCCAGAAGCCAACTGCCTTACATAGGAGCCTGCTTTGTTAGTGCCTGAAGTTATCATCTGGGGTGTTTTTCGTGTTCTGCATACATGGGAATTTCACTGGCATCGAAATACTCTAAATGAGGCAAAATGATTGTATTACGCATTAGGACAAAAGATTAGTAATTATCAAGGTTGTAATTTCTCCAAGAAAATAACTATTAATACAGAGTCCTTCCTTGACTATTATTTACATCCGTAATTTTTTACCAGGTGAAAATTTTTCTCAATTTCTAGTTTAAAATACATGTCCTGTCATTTAACTCCTATAGTACTTCTTCATAGTTAAGAAAAATATGTTAAACCCCAGCATTTTTATTATACATTTCCTCTAAAATGTAAACTATTTCTTTCCAAGGGCTGGGCTCATGGAAAAATAATCAGCTGTCTTTAAAGTCACAGCTAGGACAAAATTTAGTATCATTAGGTCAACAGTGTTAAAGTTAGCTTTGATTTCAATCTTTTGTATGGCCTTTCATTCACAGTGTTCATATGTAAATTTTCACTGAGGTCTTCACGGTTAAACGAATAGTATGCACTTGTACATCGCAGTTTTTTTAAATTACGGTTCAGCTTACTCAGTGCATTTTGCATCAGCTTTCTAAAATGAATAGCCTCAAGTTTAGTTATTCTGTTTTAAAACTGTCAAACATTATTAGTTAAGCAGAGAAGCAGTTCAAAAAGCAATTAATTCCAGGGCTTAGAGTAAACTGTTATTTTAATTAAAAGAGCACTAAATACTAATGTCCTGCTTCTTTCTACTTAGAACATGAAATAAAAAGTCTAAGTCAGTTACATTTAATACCCTTTAAATGTAAGTTGAAATATATTAAAGGCATATGTCCTGGTCCTGCTTTTTATAAACTAACTCAAAAGAAAAAAACTCAAAATTTAGAGAGCTCGTATAGCGTATTTCTCGGATATGCTGTGCCATTTTTGTTATTGATTCTCTCCCAACTTGTGCTGAGCAGAAAAATCAACTGGTACATAATAGGTCTTTTCACCATACTCGTATTGTATAAGATGCCAGGCCTCAGTTGTATTGTTATGACAATTGCCACCTATAGGTCCACAGAAGATATAAGGTCCAGAACACTTCTTATTTGAAGCTGTGGAGTAGTGCTTTCTACGCTTTGTAAATTTACAACTTGTCCAGGTTGTCCAAAATTTAGCTTATAGACAAGGAAGGCACTCTACATGTGAAGAAACAAGAGTTTAGGCAGTTTGGTTTCTACTACAATTTGACAGTCTCTTTTTGGTGATTCTGTATAGAACACTGAAAGTCTCAGCAGGCACGGCCGCTCCCAAATTAGCACTCACTCCCAAACAGGAACTTCCAACAGGATAATCACCATGGCCTGAAGGAGCTTGAGCTCTGTGTGCCACATGATTGTCTCAGCACTGCTTGAGTCTAGCTCAGGTATCTATCTATGTACAAGGCTCCTTTGCACAACATAATCTACATTATTACTATGCCTGTCATGCTTATCTCACCTCGTAGCTGAACTGCAGCAATGCAGTAAGGGTCACTACAAAACTTCACAGTGGAGAAAATTCCAGCTTGTGCAAGATTTAAAAAGGGCATATTTTTGACAGGTTTATCAGACAGACCAGGCTTGTCCTTCCATCTCCATGATACTTGACTTTCCCTATAATATCTAATCTAATTGCTACTTTATGGCTGGAGCCCAGGGAAACTAAAAGGTCAATTCAAATTTTGGAGAGGAAGACATAGACAACAGGCTTACTCTTCCAGTAAAATAATTATCAAAAGTCTGTTGTAGATTGCAGGTCTAGCCAGATAGAGTTGAAGAAACTGACACAGGGTTTTATCATCACTATGAAGCAAGGACAGAAAAATACTCCTCTTTCTTCTCAGCTACAAGGTTCATTTCTTTGACGTTGTCTTCTCTAACTGTTGACCTTGTCTTCTCTAAGACACTTTTTAAAGAGTTGGACAGGAAACCTGTATCTGGAATCTGAGAAATCTTGGTTCAAGTATTTTTCCTGATTCAGTCTGCAGATTTAATCTAGAGGTGCTGCATCCTTAGTAATTGTCAAGATGTTGACCATGGCCTGTTATTCTACTTGTTTACTTTTCCTGGAAAATCCAATGCTGGACAAAAAAAACTTTTCCCAGAAGTTGTTTTCTTGAACTAGGTCATTGACACAGTAAGTTTCACTTCAACAAGTCATTATGCTTTAATAAAAAAAACCCCCAAAACAACCAAGCCTCTTCTGTCAAACAGCTGCACTGAAAAAATCCTAGCATTTCCAAGATACAAGATGCGTTCATAAGCTGAAAAACCAAAGCACAGCATTCCACTGCGTACTCAAGACAATGAGATATCAAGTACTCAAGTTATGTCAGTCACACTAATTAGTGCAACTCAAAAACTGTGTTGGACAGTCCATGAGGCTTCTTCAGCTCAGGTGTCTGGTAGGATCAACTGCAGAATTAGACTGAAACAGTAAGTATAAAGCATAAATATCCATACCAAGTACATTATAGAATTTGGTCCTGAATTTATATTACCAGCAGAGATACCAGAGGGATGTTCAATCATTCATTCTCTGCTCAGAGAATGAGTTTAACTATTCAATGAGTCGGCCATTTACTGATCTCAGGATCAGTGAAACTTGATTTTGATGTACTGCACATTTGAGTAACTGTTCTTTGCCTAGCGATAAATTTTTTTTGTCATCTTTTTTTATGGGAGAAAATTTTATCAGGATTATCATGGTGTTATATGAGACAATTTTTTGCAAGCTGCACTATTGTCATGTGACATATTAATATTGGCCCAGTGTTACTAATATGAGCACATATCCTGGATGGTGTATCATGGCTTATCTCAAGTTTTTCAGCGTTTTCAATTTTAAGGTCCTTTTCCAGTTTCTTATACATTTCTAAGCTTTGTCCATTTGTGTAGACATTTTCCTGCCAAGTATCTGATTCTGTTGCCATACTTTGGAAAAATGTCAAGAATGGTTCAGCCATTTCTCAGTCTGATATAAAGGAAAAACATATCTGGTAATTAATTTTTTATGACAATTATTTTACTAAAAAAAATCATAGAGACCTTATTTTAAATAGAGGGATATGAATTTAAGTTAAATTTCTAATGCCTTATACAAATAACAGAAGTAATAAAAGGCTGCCCAAATTTGACCAAACTAGGAGACTGAGAAGCACATTAGGGCTATCTTCCACCCAGTAGGAAGGAAAGAGGAAAAAAGATAGATGTGAAAAGACTAACACATAACTGAAAGTGTACTTCTTCTAGATGGTGCTATTGCTTTGGTCTTGTGTAAAAAAAAAATCTTTCAAGAAAAAAATAGACTGTGATAATTGAATCAGGGTCTATACTATTGTTACACAAATGAGATGTTATTAAGTTATCAAATAATCTCACATATAGCATACCTAACTTCTGAATATGTATTATATTTCTGGGTTTATGTACTTTTAAGATAATTTTAAATTTTATACATATTGCCCTAACTAAATTACATTGCAGTAATTAACAATATTAATTGGATTTCATCTTTCAAATTTATACCAAAATGAGACTTTTGCTGCAGAAAACTTGCCTTTTTCCACTGACAATATTAAAAGGCTTGAAAGCCAGAACAGACTCATACAACACTCTGAGATCTGCATGTACATATTACTAATCATGTTACCTGCACAGCAATCAGAGTTGAACAAGGTCTCCAAAGGTCAAAAAGGAAATGGACAAAATAGGAGAAATGTTCTTTATAGAGGTATTTACATTTATTAGCATTTATAGCATACTAATCAGCTCCTAACAATCAGAATGTGTTCACTTCTGTTCAGATGCCTAATTTATTTCTATGGATTTAAGAATAAAGGCTTCACTGGAAATAAATTGAGGGATTCAGTGGTATAAGTGTTCAGAAAAGCTGTAGTTCAAAATCACTTACCTGGCAAAAGTCCCAGGAAGACAGCACTGGTGTCATCTATTCAAAACGTTATATGGCTCCATTACTGCAGTCTGTGAGCATCTTGAGCTTTTATTGTATTTATTTTCAAATCTTCATAGAATCATAGGAAAATAAAGCTGAGAGGGACTTTAAGAGGTCACTGATTTCTCTGGCACAAGGCAAGATAAACTATATTTTTGTAATTCTTGAAGATGAGCTGTATCTTTGTCATTCCTGATAGATGTTTGTCTAGCCAGTCCTTTAAAATCTCTAATAAAGGAGATAACAAGGTCTTGATGGGCAATTTCTTTCCATGCTGCAGTAACCCTATTATTACAAACAGTTATGCTAATATCCGACCTGAGTCTTTCTAGATGCAAATCCACCATGTGCTGACAAAATGACATGGGCCATCTGAGCTTGTTTCAGCATCTCGAGACTCTGGGCTTACGCTGCTCTGGGTGCAGTGATGCTGCTCGGTTGAAGCTTATTCCCCCAGTAAGGGAACTAGATTTGTCACTTAAACATTATTATCAGTCTTGCCTTTGGCTCAAAGAGAGATCACAAAAAAAGAATACAAAAAGGAGGTATCCCGAAAAATAAACTGCTTGCATGACACTTGTAGTCCAAACTACCTGCAGAGGAACTCTTTGCCAAAGTACTGTTTATATGTGGGATACTTTAAGTGTTTTCTCACTGGTTTATAGAAAGCATTGCAGTTTTACTTCAGTTACACCATTTATGCTGTTTGTGCTATAGGGTATAATACGATGCCACATACCTGAGACATTTAGGGGTGCCAAGTATTACTTCCTCATTTCCCTCCTCGCTGCCTAGTGCAGCACGTGAGACAATGCCCTTTACTATTGCTCACCTGTCCTGTTTTGACTGCTGCTTCTTATCAGAGTTTGGTTCTTATAGCTGACTTCTGCATAAAGCTTTAATAAGCAAGAAAAAAGATAAATCATGAAGTCAGCACAAAGGTCTTTGTGACTTAATGACAGCATATGATATTAAGGTATTGTCTAGGACAAGGGCCTGTGACTGGAACATGCTTACTGGAATCTAAATAATTCCCAAATAATCTCTAAATTTTCTAATAAATCTCAGGAACAGTAAGATGATGGCATTCCTGAAAATAATAAAGCAATAATCCTCATAAATCATACCAGTTCACTTTTGAAATATTTAGAAACTTGCCTGTCATACAGAAAGGGAGAAATCACAGGTGATAACATTTCTGAAATCATTCAGAAGTTAATTGAAGAGTGCTCTAAGAGTTATAGCCTGCCTATCCTGTTGTATGATGACTACTGTGTTACAAAATTTATACTGTCCTTAGATTTTCTTTGAAATGTACTTTTGAAAATGGACCCAAATTCATCACTGTTTTCTTTACCCTTCCAAAATAAAATATGTCAATTAGAAAAATCCTATTGATCAGGTTTAGTTTTCACAGTAGATCTGAACCGAATAAACATGTCACTCATTTCATTTAATGAAATGCTGTATTTGCCAAAAAAATCTACCAAAAGCCATATTTGCATTCTGAGTTATAGGATGAAAATTTTAATAGGATTAGCATTGGATTTCATACTACATTCAGAATCAGAAATACACTATGTAGTGGAAAAGGAAATGTGTTCATTTAATTTTTGTTGCTTCATAGTTTAATAAAAACCTGACAGGGCAGATATAAAAAACATATATACAATGCAGGTATGGATAATATAAAGATAATATGCAAGAAAATGATTTTTTTTTAACAGAAAAAGAAGTAGATAAATTCTATGTATTGATTTTTATCACATAGGAGGTGAGTATGTTCCCTCTTTGAAACTATTCTTTATGGATGAGTTTAAAATAGTACTTAAACTGGAATTGGTACTAGAGGAATAAAAAGTGACAGTAGCAATGCCAGCTTGTGAAAGAAAGCTGGATAATGATTTGGGTAACTGTAGATCATCCTGAGCTCTTCAGTGGGCAAAATGGTAGAAACAAGAGGAAAAGGTGACTTGAGGATAAATACAGCACGCTACAAAGAATCATCACAGCTTTTGTAGAAGAAAGCCATGTCTGATACATCCACCAGAATCTCCAAGACATTAATAGACTTGTGAGAAAATAAAAGGCAATTTGGTTAATAGATCATTCTTGGCTTTTGAGTATATTCTATGCAGAAGTTCTTAAATAAACTAAGACGTCAGAGATACCAGGTAAGATTTTCGAATACTAAGAAACAAAACATGGAAATAAAAGGTCAGTTATCACAATTATAGGGACTTCTCAGAGGAACTTTTTGGGGTCTCTTTTTTTTAAAATATGTTCACAAATAAATCTGAAAATTATAAGAGTAACGATGTCATATTGCTTGCAGAGAATACAAAATCATACAGAGGAGTCAAAGCTGAATGTGAAGTATTACAAAATAACCTTATCATATTTGGAAGAAGCCTCAGGAAACTGGAAGATAAAGTATCAGATTAACTCAAATGAGATAATACAAGGTAATTAATAAAAAAAAATCACTCAGTGACATACAGTAACAGATTCTACTTTATTATGATGAATGAAAGAGCTCTTGAAGTTTTTGTAAGTAGCTCTTTGAAAATATCAGATAGAATTTTCAGCAGGCAAAAAGGCAAAATGAGTGTTAGCCATGATCAGTAATAGAAAAAAGAACAAAACAAGCAACTTGGTTAGAATGCACATTCTTACATGCTGCCTACAGTCCTATTCATCACATTAAAAAAAAAAAAAAACAACTTACATGAACATGAAAAAATATGCATCAAAAGGTAGGAAACATGATGAGAGAAATCCACAATGCACTGTGCATTTATGTGTGTTTCTATGCACTGAATGAATGATATTCCCAATATCTTGCTATAACCACAATATACAGTGTAATACTCTTAGCCATACATTAGAAAAAAAAGCAACTATTTAAATTCTTGTTTTCAAAGCCAGTCCCTCATCCTTAATCACAGCCAGATTTTCCTTTCTTTTCTTCATTTATCCTGGACCCATATCTGATCTTTGTATTTTCCTCTTTGCTTAATTACAGAATTACCGGCTTCCTCTTTTAAACTACTTTAGGTTTGGACGCTGCAGTTTGGATGGGAGAAAATTTTCTATTTGTATGACTGAATAAATGAAAAGAGGACAGAATAAAAACAAAAATAAAAGCATGTTGAAGACGGCAGCTAGTACGTTTATTTTTTTATGTGCCTTACAGATGTCATAGAGTGTTTGCTCCACGGTGAGTCAGACATTTTTGAGAACTGCATTATTAATGTTTGACCATGTTCCAGAATAATCAGAACTCTTTCTGGAGTGTCTGTCACAACTTTGCTTTCATTCTACAGCAGCAGAAGAAGCCTATTCTCTCTTGAAAATCTAACATAGCCATCCCATCTACTTTTTAAGGTATTATATTGTTGTGGACCATCTGATTTGAATCGCATGGCCGAGCATGAAGGGTTGTACTTTCACAGATAAAATAAACCCGTTTAAAAAAGAATATGTGCCTCTGCATTGTAGTTGTGTATCATCAATTACAGGAGTACAGTGAGATTTTTTAAAAAAGTATTAAATTGTGAACTTTTTACTTGAGCAAAAGTTGTGGCTAGATAAATATTTAAAGGTGCAAAATGTGCCTGTTACAGGATGCTTTAAATAAAATAATTTTAATTGGGAAAAAGCAAAAAAAAAATTCTCTGGGTGAAATTTTAAACAGCTGTGAATGAACAGACACCACACTGCATTAGAAATGATGCCTTACTTATTTTCAGCATTAATGTCACGTAAAGTTATTTTAAAGACATCATAACAGGAGAGCTTGAATCAGGATGAAAAATCATTTACCACACATGAACATTAAATGCATTGAAGTACAGGATGGCTTTATCTTTCAAAATTGCAGAATCCTGACATGCATCAAAAAGGTCCAAAATACATGACAATGCATGTGAAGATAAACAGACTTCAGTAGCAAACTACCCACTTACCAAAATACAAACAAGATGACTGTGTGATCAATTGACTCCATGAAGAAAATAAATTATTATACAAAGAGTTGATGATGATCAAAGCACTTTGCAAAAACAGTATGTTGGCATCAGTCTTTTCCTCACGGTTGCCTATACTGTTGGTACTGAGGCAAAAAATGGAGAGGGACGTTCTGACCATAAGAGCGCATAGATGATCACTTTATGCAAGCTACAAAAAAACTGTTCTCCTGACCTTGAGGTGGTGAAAGGTGACTAATTAGTCTTCTCTGCTTTGACACCACAGTTCACTGTTCTTGGGACAAGCAATATGTGGCAATTTATCTCTGCATTGTTTAGTAGCTTGAAAAATGAGATGATAAGACATATCTAGGTTTGCGACTAATGTTCATGTGGTCACAAGAGTGTCTTACATTGTCAGATATATTAACATAATGTTAGGGTTTCAAAATCATCAGGGTATTCCAGAATGTAAAAACACTCTGTGCAGAAAATGCCTTTTTGCCTGCAAAATACCTTTGAGCAGTATATTCTACTATTTCTATAGGATAGCCATTGCAAAAGGATAATGTAACTCTTCCAGGAGGTAATGAAAAGTCAGACTACATTTCATTTAGCAATTGTACCTGCAGATTCTCATTTTGAAATCTTTCACATGGTATCAAATGCTGGTGGTGTCAAGAATAATGAGACAGTTCTGAATATATTAAAAAATGTCATGCAGGAAAACAGATGTTGCTAATGGTATATAGTCCCATGTCTGGGGTTATGAAAGTTTTGATAGTGATTTATTTTTGAGGGAGGTACATATTATACAAGCTGTTCAAGTACCTGTTCATGGGCAAATACCATTTAGTATGTTGTTAAAGGCAGCCTAATAATGGTGACATGAATGATAAAGTGATATTAATAGCAGGTCCTCAGGCCTTTTTTTGTTATAAGTTGAAAGTAAGCGACCACTTGAATGTCTGGTGTCTTATGAACTATCAAGTGACTGCTGTAATCCTCTGTAAAGCTGATATAGATCATTGCCTTGAGCTGCAAGATCTGTGAATAGAACACAGCAGAAGATAATAATTGCATTCTTCTTATGATTTTTTTTCTTTTTTTTTTTTTTTATTCAAAATAGAAACCTTTGAATGCTTTAAGTGTGTGCCTTTTAAGTGTAAAGGTTAGGGTATTCACTCAGATGATACGATTCAAACCATTTTTGGTTTGAAAAATCTCACTCAATATCTTATATCTGCAGGTCAGGACCTTGAGCAATCAACCTGAGATAATATTTTCACAAACACAGGGAAACAATGCAATAAAACAAAAATAGTTCTGACATAAGATGAGGTCACAGTTACTTCTTTGTGAGCACATTTTTGTCTCAGAGTCTCCACTCTCATCTATTTTTATCAGAACACTTTCAGAAGACCTCTAAAAGTNTGCACTTGCATTTGCTCTTATGTGACTTATTAGCCATGGATGCAGTTCTATTTTGAGACACATTGAGAAATGACAGGTGGAAGTATTAAGAGCTATCTTGTCCCTGGTCTTCCAAAGTAGTTTCATGTTTCAGTAACATATTTGGATGAATCTCTGTAAATTTTAGCTGAGGAATAACTAAGGAGACCATTCTGTGTTTGCCAGCTGGATAATTGCAGTCAGGGAAAATCAACATTAAATCAAGGCAGATGAAGATGTTTATCCTATTGCAGAAACACATCCATAGAAATGATTTAAAACTTTGTGACAGTTTTGCTAATTTCAGAAGGGTGCAAGGTTGTGCAGGTCTTATCTTAAGATACTAGTACAAATTATTGAGCCACCTTACTTTCTCTGTCCAATGACAGTCCAGAAGAATGAATGAGGATTATAGCCAAGACAATGCTGATAATTTTTCAGTGACAATTAAAGCAGGTTTCTGAACTTAACAACATGTCTGAACAGCACAACTAAAAAGATACAAACGAACTAATTGTTTACATGAACAAAAAATATACAAAAATGCACTAACAAAAAAGTCTTTTCTTCATCTAGTTACCCTAATTTTTACAACTCATGTATTGTAAACATCCTAACCTTTTCTTCAAAATTATAAATATTTTGTGACCTTACTATCTCCCAGTTAGGGATGACTAACTTATCCCTGAGTGGTTTTAGAAAAGCAGTAGTAGCATCTTCCCATTAACAAATCCCTATAGATTGGCCACCTGAAAAATGAGCCACAAACTATCAAACGTTATAGAAAAAATAAACCATAAGTTAAGGTCTGCCAGACAACATGCTTCAATAGACAAATCAGACACGTCAATTCCTTAAATTGTAGGCAGACAGAAACTTGACTGGAAAGAGGAATGAGAAAACGTGCCTCGGTGCTATGTGACACAGATTTCTAATACCTAGAGAAATCATCTGCCATGAACATTCAAAGTTCAATTACCCAAATATACATTGAATTTATTGCTTAGTTTCACTGCATTTTCAATGCATTCTGTTTCAACAGATTTTCAGTCAGTAAAAATTCAGTACCCTATTTCCAGCTGCACTGCAGTAACTGCAAAAATCATCTCATTGTATTGTACAGGGTGAGGTAAAATACACCAAAACTCCTTCAACTTTTGCTGTTCATGAACTACTGTGTAGTAGTTTTGCCATCTAGATGTCCTTCTCTTTCCACGTGTAATGTAGTGGTTCAGTTCAGCGAGTGAGGAGTCTGTCTCAAGGATTCTATAACTTTT
>VXBO01010748.1:1948-23383 GCA_013400135.1 Rhinoptilus africanus | reverse complement strand
CCGTCCAACCTGGCCTTGAACCCCTCCAGGGATGGGGCAGCCACAGCTTCTCTGGGCAACAACAACCTGGGCAAGAATAAAAGGCGGCAAGAAAGCGAGGGAGGTTTTCGGAGCCGCGCTCGCCGCCCCGTGCCCCCAGGAAAGGGAAGCGGGGGCCAGATTTCTGCATCACCAACGCCGAGCAGGCGCCCCAAGGCCAGGGGCTGGGGGGGAACCGAAGGCTCCCCAACCACGCGGCAACACGAGAGAAAGGTTTTTTCCACTGACTCATCTCCGGAGGAGCGCGGTTCGGCGATGGGAGGAAGACGGGGCAGATCCGGGCTCTCTCACCTCGTACTGCGGGTGTCCCGCGCAGATCAGCAGCAGCTCCAGCGTCCGCAGGTCGCCCAGCCCCTGCCCCGGCGTACAAACGATCTTATCGAGGAACGTCTCGCACAGCTCGGTGAAAACACGGCAATAATTGAGCACCCTGGTGAAGAAACAAAAAACAACACAAATGAGAAAGATCTTCCGCAGGGGACCAGTTATCCCAGCCCGGGGGAGATGTGGTTCGAGCAGGTTAACGTGGGCCAGAGCCCCGTCTCGGACCAAGAAATACCAACTTCTGCTTCAGCTTTCCGTCAGCGGTTGGGAAACACTTCAAATAGGGGAACTTGGCTTCGCTCGGTGAAAACGCCGGGTTCCAATATGCAAATCTTACCAAACCTGACGAAAACCATCACGCTGCCCACCCCAGCGTCGGAAAAAACTTCTCCGAACCCGCAGCAACAAGGCAGAGGACGTCGGCGACAAAACGGCTGGAGTCAAACTCAGCGCCCGGGAGGCGCCACGTTCCGGGGGGGACAAATACACAAACTCCCTTTAAAAATAGACGCGGGACGCTCTGAAGACAAAGGGAATTTATGGGTCCAGCTGAACTCCGAGCTTTGCCCTCCTTGAAGGCTGCAGGAGGGGAGAGAAGAGCGAAGATCCCCGAGCCCCGGCGCGGCGGCATCCCACCGAGGACGGCTCTTCCCCGATAAAACGACCCCAAATCAGGGATTTTGGGGGAGAGGTCCGAAAGCCACCCCCAATCAGGGATTTTGGGGAGATAAGCCGGTCGTCCTGGGCTTTGGATTTAGTCTTCAGGAAGCCCCAGGAGGCAGAGGCGCGACGGCGGAGTCAGTCTGGCCAAGCAGAGAGGAGACGATAACAAACTCCTACGCGCCTGACAACCGACGACTACTTCTATTAGCGTTAAAACGAAAGATAATCGGGAACTGTCCTTATAATTCTCAACTCCGAAAGGCCTAACTTTGAGGAGCAGCGACTCCTTTCGCTTGTGGAAATGGCGCTGAACGTGGAATTCCCTCAAGTCAAAGGCCCGGGGTTACCTGGGGTTTGCACTCCCCGGCTGAGACGAGGGGAGTCGGGGGATGTTTGTCGGGTTTTCGAGCCTAAAGTCACCCGAAAAGCCTCAGCGGGGCACCAAGTGCTGGGGAGGGGGGGTTGAAAGGCGGAGGGGTGGATGGGGGAAGGCGAGCCGAGCCGCGATCAAGCGAGAATCGCCAGGAGCCGAACCAGCGCCCGGCCCCTGCCAAGGACGGCGACAAAAACACAGTGTTTTTTAGCTATAAAAAAACCCCACCAACCAGCCGGAGGAATCGCTGCGCCCCTGAAGGCACCGGCACAATTCCAGATTGGCGGCACGGCAGCGAAACCGATGAGAATACGCGTCAGTTTTTCCACAGCGGGGCGAGGAGGCAGCCGAGGGGCGAGGATCCGCTCAGCTCCAGGGTGGAAGGAGCTGGATGGCATCTCAGGAGGCAAAAAAACGGGCCACCAGACGGATGTCCTGCAGCTCCCCGGCGGGGCTTGGGGTCCCCATCCGCGGCAACCCCTCGCACAGCCACAAAACGCGCTGGCGGTGGGCAACGGGGACAGAGGGTCTGGCAAGTACAGGCCAGTTCCTACCTCATTTTCCAAACACGCGGAGTTTGGAGGGAAACTAAAGGCAACAGGAGGTCACCATAAACAGACGGGACCCACCTAATTCTTCTCGGCAAAGGTTCGAAACGGGAGGAACGGGGCAGAGAGGATGGCGGTGTCAGGCAGAAGCTGGTTGAACTGGATAAAGCGCTGAGGGACGGGGTGGGTGCAGGCAGCGACGGAGAGGAAATACCGGTTCGGTGCTAGGGAGGTTCCAGCCCCATCTCAGGACTGATCTCCTCTACGTTCGTTAGCGGCAGCCACATCAAAAAGGAAGAGGGAGCGCTAATGGCACTCGCTCGTTAAGCTGGGACGCAATGGGTGCGCGGCAGAGGGGTGAAAACCGTCGGAATTGGGGCGAGGAAAAGTTGTCCCCTTCTGACAGCTTGTGGAAGGGCTCATCAGAGAGTTAATGACAAGAGACTTGACCGAAAAGTTAAATTACTGAGTAGAAAATCAGTCCCCAGACCAGGACAAAGCCCCAAACAGCGACACGGCGAGAAGGAAATACCACCTCGGGGCTGAAAGAGCTCGGCTCGTTGAGGCAAACTCGAGGCTGGCTGCTTCCTACCTGCCAACGCAGCCGGGAATAAGCACCCGCCGGGGAGCTATTCTCCTTAAGACGACGGCAGCGGAAGAGAATAGGCATCAAGTGGCCTAGAATTAACCAGGGCCGGAGATCAGAGGGTTTCCGATCACAGCAGCGACGTTTCGTAGCGGCCGACAGGCGTGAAGCGCTGGTTTCGATGTGTTTGACCAAGGGATGAAGGCTGAAGTTCCGTTAAGTCAAGAACAACCCAGCCGGCACCTCTTTCCACAGGGAACAGCCGAGCCAGCACGGACATTGGTAGAAAGGATGCAGCAGGAGCCACCATGAGTCGCTTCTAAACTCTATTTTAAGGCCGGCAACCCACCAGCCGCACCTCGGGATGCT
The DNA here is from genome assembly GCA_013400135.1 of Rhinoptilus africanus. Taxonomy (NCBI): domain Eukaryota; kingdom Metazoa; phylum Chordata; class Aves; order Charadriiformes; family Glareolidae; genus Rhinoptilus; species Rhinoptilus africanus. The sequence continues at coordinate 20,481 of VXBO01010748.1, read as the reverse complement.
CCCCACCGCGCTTTGCCCGCTGCGAGGAAGACCAAGCACCCCGGCGAGGCCAGACCGACGACGGCCCCGCTCTGCCCAAACCCCGGCTGGGCACAAATCGGCCCCCCAAGGGGCGAGGAAGCCATTTGTCTCTTGTCCTCGTTCAAGAAAATTGCATGAGAGATGTCAGAGTGAAGGAAAACACGGCGGATTCCAAAAATACCCGCGGGCGGACGCCGTGAGGGTTAATTACCGCGCCTCGCCTTCCTCCGTTGACTTACTTGTCCAGGTCCTCGCGGGCGACAGCCATGTGGTAGGCACTCTCCAGGGTGAGGACGCCCTGGAAAAGCTGCAGGGCCAAGGGAAGGTTGGTCTCCACGTTCTCGATGGCGTAAAGGGCTGAGCACACGCAGTCCGAAGCCGCTTCGTGGAGGTTGGACGACGTCTTGTCTTGTTGCTGCAAGAAACGAGAAGAAGAGCCCGGTGGTTATATACAAAATGAGACGGTAACGGAAAAATTAGCCTTTCGTTGTCCTTGAAATATTTTGTAGAGCTTCTACGGAGCCGCAATTCCCAACAACCCGCCCCTGCCAGCCCCGCAAAGCCTTTGTGCGGACACTCGAGGTCAAAGCTGACCCTCCACGGTGGGATCCCACCGACTCTTCCTTGGGAGACGCAACCATAGGAGGGAAAACACCAACCGAAATCCAGCTGGGAAGGAAATAACCCATCGTGCTGCTCGTTACCCGGCTGGGTCATGGAATATCCCAAGCTGGAAGGGACCCATCGGGACCATCGAGTCCTCGGTGAAGGAGATGAGGTTTCTCACAAGCACGTGGCAAATAATTATCACGGTGACGGTCTGGGGCTGAACAAGCGGATTTCAGGTCCCGCCCGGTTGATGTTTATAGCGGTTGTAGGAGGCTGATTTAACAGGCGCCTTAATGGCCCCCGCGGAGCCCCCAGTAATTAAGGAGGGAGCCGAGCCCGGCCTAATTAAGGAGGAGAGAGAGCAAACAGCGAAGCGAACAAAGGAGCAGCAGCTCCGCGTGCGTCCTTCCACAGGAGATCCCAGCACATTCGGAGGACAATCCGCGGCCCCACGCGAAGGTGGAAGGAGGGAGGGAAAAACGCCGGAGTTAAAAGTGATGTTAACGCAACGGGAGCCCTCATCTGCATCCGTCGTTAATTAAATCGGCACCATGGAAGGGATGCAAATGAGGGATCCTGTCTGACGAGGGGAGGAGGAACAGACAATTCCCGAGCTGCCGGGAATTCCCTCCTTTCCCTTTGTCCCTCCCTGCGGCGGCTGGGAGGGATTCGCCCACCTTCCCCGTCCCACAGGGCAGGAAACCCCCCCCCAAACACCTCCAGCAGGGCATTTCCCAAGGTGAAAACGTCAGAAAAAGGAAAAAAATACTGCTTTATCGAAAATCTGGAAAGAAAACAAAAGAAAACCAAAAGAAAACGGATTTTTAGTATTACACAAACGCAGTTTCCTCAACAACAGACAACTTTTAAAAGCCAAAACTAATCAATTCTCACGGCCACGGGGACGGCAAGCTCACTCCAAGGGCGCGCTGAGCAAACGTGTTCTGCTCAGAGCCCCGTAAAACAACTGGGCTTGGAGGAAAGGCCAAGCACAAGGTGTTTCAGACCAAATTTATCTCTTTTAAAGCCTCCGTGCGCTCAAAAGTCCGCCTGGCACCTACTGCGGCAGCAGCGGCAACCCACGGACGTGGCCAAAAATGGCCATTTCTCGGATTTTACATCTTTTGTTCTGCTCCGAGTGTTTCGCGGCCATCACAGAAGAAAAGGAACCGGCTCCTGCGTGAGCTAGAGAAGATGTTCCCTCCATAGAGGCTCCAAACCTGGCGATGAGTAGGGCAGGAATAAGGAGAGCAGATATAAACGGGAGTTTTTCCTCGATGCGCTGTCTGCTGGCGCGCGTAGCGGCGGGTTTGTGGAGATGAAAGGACGGGACAGGGCAAGGCGGCAGGAAGGCTCCTGCGACCCGACACCTCCGTCCCTGCGGCGACCTCCGCTCTGCCCCTGTCTGCAGGAAAAGCCGCGATTCCCAGTAAAACCAGGCAAAGGCAGCGGCTCGGGAGAGACCGCGGAGTCTTTCCCCGTCTGCCCAAGAAGAGGGAAGGGCGCTCCCCTCTGAGCACACGTTCTCGGGGTCAAAACACAAGATGGGCAGGAAAGAATAACCCTGAAGGAGCCGCAGAGGCTCTTTCCTCCGTGCAATAACCAAAAAAACCCACAAAGGCTTTTTTGTTTATTTCTTAAAACCCTGCTGGTCCTTTCCCTCCCTCAGTCTCATCCCCGCGTCACAAATCCTGAATCAAGAACCGGGCGCACGGGCAGAGGAAACCCTCAAACGTGTTCCTGCTCCCAGCCAATATTAGGTGTTCCCCATGTGCCGCCTTCACGGCATCCCGGGGCTAACGGGAGGCAAGACGAGCCTTGGGAACCCACAGGGGCAGCCTAAGGAGGGCTCTTGCTCCGTGCTGCTGCTCTCCCAAGGTCCTCCAAGGTGGATCGTCACGTCAGGAGCGCAGAGCCGGCGCTGCGCGGCGAGAGATGGCTCTTCCCTACGTCCGAGCAGGGATAAAACTCGCCTTCTGTAGCGGCGCAACGCCCATGGGACAGCAGTGTCGCTCCTCACACCCTCTGGGAGGTTAAAGTGACCCCCCCCAGCACCCAAGGCCCCCCTCCCCACCTCATTTCCCAAGAGAAATACTCACCAGCACCTCGAAGAGGAGTGACAGTAACTTGCTGTTTGCCATGAAGGTGCTGTCCAGGACACCCAGGTTGAACCAGCTCCCCAAGCACCGGAAGATTTTGATGAGCATCTTCTCATCGTTGCCCGCTTTCTCCACGCAGGTCATCTACGGCAGGAGAAGGAAGAAACCCTGAGGATCCCAACTCCCAACGCCTAGTTTTACAAGCGTTGGAATTTAGGTTGGGTATTAGGCAAAAGTTTTACGCGGAAAGGGGTGTCGAGCCTTGGAAGAGGCTGCCCAGGGCAGGGCTGGAGTCTCCATCCCTGGAGGGGTTTAAAAGACGGGCCGACGTGGAGCTGAGGGACATGGGGCAGCGGTGGCTTTGGCAGTGTTGGGTTGATGGTTGGACTCGATGATCTGAAAGGTCCCTTCCGACCCAGACAATTCTATGATTCTAAGCAAAATAATAAATAATTTTTGGAAAGCCATCCTGGAGTCTCTACAGCTGGTATCCAGAACTCCTCCACGGCCTCCAGGAAAGGTGAGGACAAACTTTTTAGCAGGGCCTGGAGCAACAGGACAAGGGATAATGGTTTTAAACTGGAAGAGGGGGGATTGAGATGAGATATTGGGAAGAAATTCTTGGCTGTGAGGGGGGTGAGCCCCTGGCCCAGGTTGCCCAGAGAAGCTGTGGCTGCCCCATCCCTGGAGGGGTTCAAGCCCGGTGGAGCGCAGACACCACCGAGTTTCATATGGGATAAACCCCTGAACTCACTCAAGTCTCAATGAAATTTTCCTCACTGCAAAAAAAAACCCAAAACGCTGATGAAGAAAGGATCGGTCCCGAGGGTCAGACCGACCCCAAAAGCCATCCCAAGGACAGCCCCAAGGCACCATCTCCAGTGATGGCCAACACTTCTGCCGCGCAGCAGCATCCTCCCCAAAACCCCAGCCCAGGGAAGCCCTGCCCTCCCCGGGCTGAGGGACCCGAAGAACCGAAGGATCCCAAACTCCCTTCTCCCAGAAGAGAGCCGAGACTGGCCAAGGAATCCTACAAAGGAGAGCTTCCAGAGATCCTCACCCCTCGCGTGACGGTTCAATCCTGAAGGCGGAACGTCCTACTTTGTCACAGTCCCCGCGCAATTTTTTCAAACCCTGTGATTGTAGGTCAAGAAAGTGAATTTATCCTTCAAATCCATAAAGAAGTAATTTAATTTTCCTCTTCGGGTAGGCGGTTAAAAACGCTCCGTGCTGGGATTTACCACGAAAGCTGCAGAGAAGTCTGAGCAGAGAGTCTTAGGACAAGGCTAGGGCCTTGGGCGATCCTCGTCTCCGGCACGGCTGCGAGCCACCGGAGCGCAGTGACGTCCCCTGTCTCACCGATGTGACAGCCGGAGTTCTCCCCGCCGTCCTAGGAAGAACGCCGAGGGCCGGGGAGGGCTCGGAGGGATGGCACAGCGCAGGGATTTGAGGAAGGTGACAAGAGTTTCGGGAGCAAGCGAGGACTGGTTCAAAGCCAAGCGAGCCCATGGAAAAAGCGGAGCCGGGCTCCCCTAACGGCGGCGGTGGGAACAGCACGGACCTCCGCGGGGACACCAACAGCTTAAAGGGGGAAGAGTCTCCTCAAGCCGGACCCGAGCAGAGGACACAGCTCAACTCCGTGTCCCAAGACAACCCTGATCGTCACGATCCCCCTTCCGTAGGAGTTCTCGGAGTAACTCTGGAGGATGATGCCTCTTCCCCAGGCCTCCGCTAGGAACATCCAAGTCAGGCATTGAACAATCACAGAATCACGGAATTGTAGGGGTTGGAAGGGACTTTGGAGACCAACCCCCTGCCAGAGCAGGGTCACCCGGAGCAGGTTGGCCAGGAACGCGTCCAGGCGGGTTTGGAATATCTCCAGGGAAGGAGACTCCACACCCTCTTTCACAAACACGAAACATCCACCAGAAACACCAGCCGCCCTCCTACCTCTATTCCAGATACTCTCCGTGGCTTTCTTAACCCCGGATCCACAAAAAGCAGCGTGGAACCAGAACGGGGACCTTCCGCAAAGGTTCCAGGCCAGGTTAAAACTTAAACCGAGCCTTTCTTACCTCTACTCCGCCTTTTCCCACCAATGAAACCGTGGAAAACCGCCGGGGGCTGCGCTGGGTCCCACCAGAGAAGGGGACGGAGAGAGGGAAGGGGTATCGGGGGCTGCATCTAACCCCCGAGAGGCAGGAGGGGACGAAGGAAACGGCAGGTTACGGGAGCGCGGAGGAGGACGAAGCGATGCCCGTCAAGAAGCGAAGCTTCTCTGGGCAGAGAATCAAACCCCGGGGTGGGGGGACACATCCCCCTTCCCTCTGGCTCCTGAGAGCGATCCCGGAGCTTGACGCCCTGTTTCTGCGCAGCACGGCGCTGGGGGACGTGCAAGGACGCAAGAGCGAGAGGAGACAAGAAGTACCACCATTTGAGGGGAAGAGAAGACGGTGACGGGGCAAACTAAAGCCCTACGGAGTTTTGCCGTCAAAGAGGAGGAAATCTAAAGGACCGCGATTCTGTAATTCGGAGAAACGGCATAAAACCACGGGTCACTTCCCGCGGATGAAGTATCCTAAAGGCGAAGGTTCCTCCTGTCTTCGCCAGCCACAACTCCATTCCCGAAGGACCACGGAGCCGCAGGGCGCGAGGGAGAAACGGGGAGAGCCCAGCGCGGGGTGCGGAATGACAGGGCCACAGGGCAGGGAAACGACCGCTGACGAGGCGCCGCAATTAAATCTCTCCCTTTGGCCAAAGCTAAACGTGACCTGCAGCTAAACGCAGGACCCCGGCGTATCACACAACGGCCAGGATTAGGTACGTCCTGACGTTCGAAAGGGGCGGGAGAAGAGAGAGAAATGACGGTTCTGAGTAGCTGAACGCCCTTCTTCTAAGAGATAGACAGAGAGAGACGTGTGGATCTAAAGAAGATCTGGAGAAGATCTGGGGAACATCTAAGGAAGATCTGGAGAACATCTAAGGAAGATCTGGAGAACACCTGGAGAACATCTAAGGAAGATCTGGAGAAGGTCTGGGGAAGATCTGGGGAACATCTAAGGCAGATCTGGAGAACATCTAGAGAACACCTGGAGAACATCTAAGGAAGATCTGGAGACGATCTAAGGAAGATCTAAGGAAGATCTGGAGACGATCTAAGGAAGATCTAAGGAAGATCTGGAGAACATCTAGAGAACGCCTGGAGAATGCCTGGAGAACATCTAAGGAAGATCTGGAGAAGGTCTGGAGAAGGTCTAAGGACGATCTAAGGACGATCTAAGGACGATCTGGAGATCTACACACACACACCCATAACAGGCTGAAGTAATTTCTTGCTTAACCCTCAAATAAGCCCAAACTGCCCCAGCCTACACAGGAATCCAGTCCCAACCTGAACCAACGCTCCAGGAGACCAAAGACAACAGGAACCTGACCGTGATTTTGATCTGCTCGGAACCCAAATGCATAAAATCTGCTTGTTCCACACAGATCGCATCCAGCCTGGAACGATCTGGATCAGTGATGTGGAGGGGAAGAGGAAGCTGCGTGAGCCTCTTCAGCAGTTGACCGCTTGGTCTCCTTACCAGCAGAGAGATGACCGTGCTGGAATAATACGCCAAATCTTCTATGATTTCGGTCCGACGGTTGGCTCCGATGCGCAAGGATCGGCTGTGGACCTCTTCTGGCAGCACCGTGAGGATTTCCAGCAGAAAGGGCAGCGATGTGACGTCATTGCTGTACCTGAAACGACGGGAGGAAGGACAACACACGAAGGCAGGTGAGAGCCAGGCAGGTCAACGGCACCGCGAGAGACGGAGGGGCATTTCCAAGAGATTCAGCACAACCGTTATTGCGAACAGGCTCCGGCGGCCAGCCGCAAAGGCCCCGTCGAGAGGCGTCTCCGTCAGTGGATTAGCTCAAATTTTCAACAGAAAAATGGCAAAAGCTTTCCCAGCCCACGAGCCCATCACGATCANAAATTGTGTGCCGTGAGGGGGGTGAGCCCCTGGTCCAGGTTGCCCAGAGAAGCTGTGGCTGCCCCATCCCTGGAGGGGTTCAAGGCCAGGTCGGACGGGGCTTGGAGCAACCTGGGCTGGTGGGAGGTGTCCCTGCCCAGGGCAGGGGGGGCACTGGGGGGGCTTCAAAGGTCCCCTCAACCCAAACCCTTCTGTGATTCCAAGTGCCATTGCCCAGACAAACCACAGAAGTTCTGTGGGATCACCACCCACCAAAAACAGGGATGAGGGAAGTCACTGAGGCTCAGAGCCGTTTCCAGGGAAGCTCGCACGGCCTCTCCGTTACACAGAGCCACAGCCAGCCCCGCTTCCTCCTGCCGCCATCCAAACCACTTTAAATTATTAATCCAGAAAGAAAACCTGCCCCATCGTCAGGCCGTTCGCTCCTGCGTGTCTTTTCGGATGGCGCGGGTCCACCCACCCAACGTTTACTCAGGGAACAACGCGGAGTTTAACCGTAGAAACAATTACTTACTTTTCAACCAGTGTTTGTACGCAGCCTTTCCAAGAAGCCATTTGCAGGGCAAGGTCTGCTATTGCTAAAGCCAGCTGAAAAGGGAGGAGGAGAAAGAAAAAACGCAGCTAAGCGTGGTGACTGACGAAATCCGCCCGAAAGCCCGGCAGAAAGGGAGCGGCCACCGTCAGACCCGCGCTCGGCAGGACGTTAATTGCCAATATCGCTGTGGTTAACTCCAGAACGGCCACCCATGGGGGGATATTCTCCCCCCGGGCTCTTTAGGGGGCTGAAGGGGTGCCCTCGCCTCAGTTTGTGTGGTGTCAGACACCCCCGTGCCTGGGAGTTACGGGATAACGGGAATGTTGTATAGAGAACGGAGGGATTTCCAAAAACACATCAGCGCCTCAGGAGAATTCCCTCCGGTCACCCAGGGTGTTCCTGCGCATATCCATGTTTCCTCTCCATTTGAGAGCACAGGGAAAACCCCAGGAGAAGCTGTTCCTCCCCTCAGCCTCTCCAAACAGCAAACTATAACGTAAAGGACCCAAATAACGACGGAGAGCCAACAATCCCGTACCGGGAGACAGGACCGGGCGGGCTGCCGGCATCGACCTTCTCCGTGCCGGAGGAAAAACAACCAAGGGAGACCAAGGGTGTCTCGGAGGTGACAAAAGCTGGAGGAGTGTGACCTGTGGCATCTATTCCCCCCCCAAAAAGCTGGGAATTACTGTAAGGATGGGCCGTGACAGGAGCCTGGCCACCAGTCTGCTCTCAACAGCAAACGAGGATGGAAGGGTCCGGGTTTTTCTGCCGAGAGCAGCCTGGGACCCCCCCCGCGCTCGCAGGCATCGACAGAGCGGCTCCTTCCAGCCCCCTGCGCAGCCCCCACCTGGGTGACGATGACCGGAGACAGGTCTTTCAAGTTCTGGATGTGGGAGAGCAAAGAGTCCCGTAAGGAAGCGTGGGAGTCGGTGGGGAGTTCGTAGAAGGAAGTCTGGATCTTCATCTTCATGGTCTGCGCCGCGAAGTAGCAGGACTCCACATCCTGACGGATCTGCAGCAACTGGTCCGAGATCTCCCAGGCGTGGACCTGCAGGCGGGAAAAGCACGGCACCTTCAGCGAGCGGGCGGGGAGCAAACCCGGCGGGTACCAGCGGGAGAAAGCCCAAATTCCCCCCGCCGAAAACACACCCTTCTCCCCATAAATACCCCCGTCATCTTCCCCAGGAGAGCCCACGCGTGTCGCCGTCACAGCTCGGGCGGCGGGGGCTGGCTAACGAAGGTGACACCCCCCCGACGCGCTGAAGGAGGAGATCGGCTCCCAGCGCAGACCTGACACGGGCGGAGACGCTCGGGTACCACAGTCCCTCCGGGAGAGCGGATCCGATGCCCGTCCTTGCAATAAAAGAGGCTTTTTTTGGGCTAAGCTGGACAATTGCTGCGCCTAAGCCCGGAGGGAGCTCAGCAAGGGAGAAACGGAAAAAGGAGAGCTGGATAAAGATCTCTCCAGATCAAAATAAAGACAGGCAACACGATTGAAGCCGTCGGGCCCGGCGAAGAGCACACACCGGGACGGGCGACTCCGCAGCAGGCTACGGATGCGCCCAAGAGCCTGGAGGAGAGACGTCAACGAGGGCAACCAGCATCTGCCCGGCCTCGGAGAGGCAACCAGTGGCCACTTGGCTGGTGTGAGACCGAAAGGAGAGCGCTGGGCGAGCCAGAGGAGCGGTGGCCGCCACCGGGCAGGCTCCGTGCCACTCTTGCCGAGACGCCACGAGGGACAAGCCCTTTGCACCCCCGTCACCGCTCCGACCTGCTGAGGCACCGACCGCCCCGGCTTTGGTGGGACAACGAAGCCAATCGGGCAAGGAAAAGCTTGGTGGGCCACCGAGGGTCACCAAACCCCACCACGGGGCGGCGGGGGCTGCCACCGGAGCACACCGGCACGGCTTGGGAAGAAACCTTTGGATTTGGGGGTCTGCTGTTAAGAAATGAGATCTTCAAAGGACTGAGACGACCGATAAAATCCTCTTCCTTTCCCGAAACGTTTTAGCTTTGGAAAGATCGTTCAGGGGTTTTTTTTCTTTAAAATTCAAACGAACGCTTTATTTTTCCCAAACACCTGGAATCCGCGTTTCTGCGCATCCTTGAGCTTGAACTCCTCAATCCAAACGACCCAGCCCGGGCGCAGGGGTCGCATCAGCCCCCTCCTCGGACCCGCGCCCCCAGGGACACCCACCACCACCAGACCCGCTTTTCCAGCACTGTAATTGCTACGAAAATCACTCCCTGGGACTCCCAAAGGTCCCAATGATGGAAAAGAAGGTCACGGGACTGGAGGACGGTGGATATTTCTCATTTTTTTACTGGCTAATGGCCAGCAAGGCCCCACAACCACCCCAGAGCACCTCATATACATATATATAAAGTCTCTCCGGGTCCAACAGCGCAGTGGGAGGATGAAATAAATTAAACGTATTAAAAATCACCTACAGTACAAAGGATTCTGTCCCTTTGCCTTTTTTTTTAAAAAAAAAAAAAACACTTTATAAGCAAAACTCCAGGTGGTGACATCGCCACTGCTAGGGGTGGGTGTTAACGTCCTTCATCCGCTCAAAGTTGCCACGAGGGACAGAAATCCCAGGAAAAGGAGCCATCCCCTTGCTCTACCTGGAGGAAAAATCCACGTGGAAAAGCGGACACAAACTTCTCCTCCTGAGCTTCCTTTTAACTATGGAAAGGGGGGAAATAAAGCTTTTTGGGATGTGCCAATAGCCCCCAGTTATTCCCATGGGACGCGGAGCCTTGCGCCGCACCGGGCCAGCGCAGGGGATGCGGCGATTCAGCCGAGCAACACCACAGCTGGTACCCCGGGATGGAAAAAAAGGAGGGATTTTTATTGAAAATCGGGTTTGGGTTCACGATGTCCAGGAGGTTCGGCAGCCCACCCTCTGGAAATCAAAGGAGAGCTCGGTCAGGCACCCGCAAACCCCACAGCCTGCTCCGGGGTGGTTTTATTTTTCTACATTTCAGGCGCCCTCTGCGCACGGGCACCTCGGCATCACCCTCGCCCCAGCCCTGGCACGGAAAGATAAACGGAGAGAGACCGAATTTTTATTTTACTGAGCTTAAACACTGCGAATTTTCGCACTTTGCGAACCTAAGGTGGCATTAAACAGGAGCTGGCGGCCGTATAACGCAGCAGGATTACCGCTCTTCGGCTTAACGCCCTTAAAAAATGCGAAATTCCACAGATTTGGACACCTGGAAGCGGTACTTTAGCATTTCCGAGCTCGAACCACGCGTCGAGGCCACGGCGTTGCCGCCCTCAGCTCCGACATCCTTCAAGCCGCAGGACGTCCCTGAATTACACCCAGCGTGAAACAAAACCTCTGTATATTTTTTAAAAAAATAACAACTCTTCTAGTCCTCATTTCAGCCTCGTTAGCACAGGAGATTTCATCAAAACCTTTGGCCAGCCGTTCCAATGGTTAAATGTTTATTTTTCTTTTAAAAAAGCAGTCTGTCTAGCCTTGTCTTCCAGATGTCTTCGGAGTAAAGAAGTAAAGAGCCACATCCGTAAGTGAGAATTCGATCCCGCGCGGGCAAAGCGGGCACAGACGGCGCAGGGGTGGCGCCGATGGATCCCCGTTTGGCGAGCTCTCCCGCGCCCCGCTTATTGGCTTCTGTAATTAAAACCCCTCCAGTTTCCCAAGTGTAAAATGAATTCGGCACTTCCGTTCCTCCCCGGCGCAGGATCCTGACGTCCCCATCCCGGCACGTCACGCTGGGACGCCAACCTTCAAATTCGGCTGTTGAGACGCCTCCTCGGGATTCCTCGCTTCCCCGTTTGCCTTCTGCCGTGCAGGGACCGAACAAATTCATCTTGAAATTGGGAATAATCAGCTTTCGAAGTTTCTCTACCCCGCGGGTGCCCAGAAGCAGTGACGGTCTCCAAAACGCCGCCACGCGTCCCAGGTCCGCAGTCGGGGACGTGCCCAGGGGTCTGCAGCATCTCGCACGGGGACGGGAGACGGTCACCAGGTTCTTCAAGACTTCAGGTCAAGGTCAACACCATCCAGGCTTATTCCCAGTGAAAAAAACCAACCTCTTTGGCATCCGGCAAAGTAAAATCCTGATTTCTTTATAGGTGATATCAGCCCAGGGCTCAGCTCCTCATTCCAGGCTGCCCCATCCCTGGAGGGGTTCAAGGCCAGGTTGGACGGGGCTTGGAGCGACCTGGGCTGGTGGGAGGTGTCCCTGCCCAGGGCAGGGGGTTTGGACTGGATGACCTTTAAGATCCCTTCCAACCCAAACCCTTCTGTGATTCTACTGCCTGAAATTTTGCTGGAAGATATTTCTACGCCCACTCGGATTATCCCACTCTGAGATGACCGTCAAATCCAAAAGTCCCCAGACACGAGACCTCGAACGTATGACCGGGACACCCCACATTCCGGCATTCTCCCCTCCTCCTTTTAGCTCAAACCTCGAAAAATTCAAGCAGTCGCATCCAAACACAATGGAAAGAGCCCCAAAAGAGGCGCAGGCGACTCCATCGCTGCCGGGGGACGGAGGGACGAGCTGCCCACGGACACACGGCCGGCCGGGGTCCATCAGCGGGGGCTCACCAGGCTTCGAGGCCACCGAGGAGACTCTTTCCGAGCTGCTCCCTTTCAGACGAGCTCCGTTGCCGGTACCAGGCTTTGATCCTTCCTCTCCAGCCGTTAAATAAACTCTTTCCAACAACTCCAGCTATTGTTGGCCCACAGCTCGCCCGTAAAAACTTCGAAACGGGTAGTAAGAAAAATTTGGATGTATTTCTGAGGGAAACGTCCCCACGGATTTATTTATACCCACCCCAGGTAATTCCCAAGCCAGTAATAAATATAAAGCCCGTCTTAAGAAACGAAATGACCACAATAAGCTAAAATCACACCATCCCCTCTGCGACTCCTATTAAAAACTTCCTCGGCTGTACTAACGGGCAGGTATTTTTCCGCAGCGTTCAGAACTGAACAACTACGCGCTCGGCAGTAAGCGTTATACGGAGATCCTACCAAAAATGACCCCCCAAAAAACCCTAAAATATCAAAGCCCACAAGCCCCAGCTCCGCTCTACACCCGTCTGGAAGCCGCCGATTCAACAAAGCTCACGTCATTATTAATGGTTTGGTGATCCCAAATGACTGGCGGTGCGAAGAGCGGCTATTTGCGTGCCCCGAATTTACTGCAGCATGTTCAGAAATTATTGTAAAGCCTTCAAAAGCTGAAATAAGTCGGCTGGCGCGCCCTCAGACAGCTCCAACGATGATTACCAATCAATACACAGGGCAAAAAAAACCCCCATCCTGCAGGAGTATTGAGCAAGAATAGATGTATCCGGCAGCAGGATGGATAAGGAAGACCTTAAAGAAATGTCAGGTTGGGAAATAAATAAATTCTTAGCCCTCGGCCGCGGCTATCGAAGACCCAACCTGATTTCATGGCAAAGAAGAACACACCCCGCCAGCGACCAGGGCGCAGCCAAACACTTCAGATTAACGTTATTTAGGGAATTTTTTCTGGGCACGGGACAAGAAAAGATTTCCAAGATGTCAGGAGAGAACGATTTTAGGCTCTAGCGTTGACCACCAAAAAAAAAAGGGAGTTAAGAGCATCCCGCGGAATACAGGCGCTCGTGGGAAATCTTCACACACCACCCCAAGTCTTGTGGATTTGGGGTTTTTAAAGCAAAATTGCCTTCCTACCGAGAACACACGGGCACCACGGGGCAGACGCGGCTCTTCCGCACGCGTTAGAATTCACCCTGCCTTGGAAGTCTTGAAAACAAAAGCTCGGTGCTCGTTTTCACCTACGAGCAGACTCGGCTCCAACTGGGTTTCCAGAGAGACCCGTGACGATGAACGAACCCAGCCCGGGTGACAACACCCCTCTCCTTAACCCCACAGAGGGGACACCCCGAGGACCTTACCAACTACACCAATCTTCACTTTCCAACCCCAAAATCCCCAGCCAAAGGGTTCCGTCCGGAGGCACCTGGCTTCTAGATAAAAACCCCAACCCCACGCCGACGCGCCGAACATTTGCAGCCTGACATTGAACACCGGGATGAAACACGAGTCCGGCATTTACACGGCCTTTAACAAGAGACGTAAACAAGGCGAGCCTGGGGACCTTCACGCAAAGAAAAAGCCCTCCCCACATGCCCAAAAAAACAGTATTTCCTTCCATTTTAACAAACGGGTAGACGAGAAGGCATTCGTTTAGAGACGACTCGTAGCGTTAGAACCCCAAAAGGTCATAATTGAAAACATTTGCAAGAACATCACGTGTATTTGTCATCGTTTTGCTGTTCGCTTTTCTGAAGATCCATCGCTTTTCTGAAGATCCATCGCTTTTCTGCAAGGAAAGAGGACCACGGTGATGCCGTGCCGGTGGCATCCAGAGGACAGAGATCATCAGTTGGAGGACAGGAGCCTGCTACCGAAGCATTAAGATTCATGAACGAAGCACTAGAGTAGGAAGTTTTAAATAAATAAAAACCTTCTTCCAAGGTTTCTACTGAGCAGGACGAGGACTCCATGGCCAAACCACCCACACCCACGTCAAGCCTCACGAAGCTTGACGATGAGGCTCATGACGACGCCATCCCGGCTCTTACACGAACACAGCCTTGATGCCAGAACCTTGACGGAAAAAGCCTCAGCCCCGGAGCCGGGTGGAGACGGAGCTGGGAAGATGCGTCCTTCCTGGAGAGAAGAGCTGGGCGGTTTGCAGCTAGAAGGAAATTCGAAAAGGACCTCCGAGGGGAGGCTGGAAACCATACGCGGCTCTCAAACCCAAGTAACGTTGCCTCTTCTGCTCAGATTCGGGTTGGAAAAGACCCTTGGGATCATCAAGTCCAAGCATCAACCCCACTCGACAGAGTTCTCCCCCACACCGTATCCCCCAACACCACGTCTAAACGGCTCTTCAACACAGTCAGGGATGGCAACTCCACCACCTTCCCGGGCAGCCTATTCCAGTGTCCGACCACTCTTTCTGGGAAGAATTTTAGGTAGGAGGACACACAGTCCCAGCACAGAACAGCCTCCCCAGCTCCAGTTGCAGGCTTGGTCCCCAAACCATGAATCTCCAGGAGAAAAGGGACCGTCACCTTCCCTGCGGATACCTCAGCCGTTCTCCAGCCCATTAGGGAACCATCCATCCGTGAGGGAACGAGCTTACGGCAGGTAACGTTACAACTCCTGAGGGACGCAGCTCCCACCACCTCCTCTTCCAACTGGCCCACCAACTGCCAGAAGCAACCTCAGTTCAGCTGATGAGACCCTGGAGACAGCGGAGACGGAGAGAGGGAATTCAGATGGTCATCACAGATTGGGAAGGATGAGGGCTGGACAAAGGGACAAAGAATCGCCCGGACATCTCAAGGGCTGCCGTCATTTGATGGAGCGTGGCAGGAAGCATCCCTGGATGGGCATCCAGCAGAACCACTTGCGGCATCCCGTCGGTGTAGAATACGAGGCACCAAAAGACTTGAGATGGGAATTAAAGAAAATCTACGGAATTTGGCTACGCGCATCTAACCAAAGGGCGTGCAGATGGCTCTGTGAAGGCCCCAGCTGCTCCCTAAGCTCCAAACCCAGTTTAGAACTTGATGGTCACCAGAAACAATCAACTTGCACCGGAATTTAATCTCCTAGTAGGGAGCAGGAGAGCAGGAGTGAGAGCGCTGCACCACACCGGGTGCCAACGTCGGAGAGAGTCCATACCGACTCGATTTCACTCATGCCAGCCAGAAACCTTCAACGATCAATAAGTCTTTTTGGAGAAGCCAACCTGGGGAAACGGATCGTCCGGTCCGTTCAATCCCAGCTGGTGGAAGAGCTACTCGCCAAACAGAATATACGGAAGCTGAAGCACCAGGCAGAGGAGCTCCTAATTGAAGGAGTCTTCAATTTTACGGATCCTTTTTAGACGAAGGCTGGAGTGAGCCGTAGAGCTCTGAAAATAGGGGAGGCTTCGCGCTTGAAAGGCAGCCCCAAAGCGCTTCTCTTCCACCCCGGCCTCCTGACAAAGAGCTGCCTGTTTCTACCCTTCAGCCAAGTACGATACGCCCGAGGTCATCATTCCCAAGCCAAGACAGTTGGCCAACCCTCTCGGCTATTGAGCAGGCCTCTCCCCGGCGTCTCATCCAAGCTTTGGAAGGACGGGTCTAACGGACATCACCGCACTGAGCTCGAGCAAGCTTTAGACAAAGAGAATGCCTGCAAAGTCAAGTCTTCTGTTCAACCAGATGTCCCGGTTGGAGGTAAAACAGAACCAGCTTTCTGTTCAGTAATTTGATTTCGTAGCTAGGCCTCTCCTCACTCTCCGAAACGAGCAGCAGGATCCTTCAGAGCGGTAAGACCAAGGTTTACAGTTTGTGCCAAGGAACGGTACCAGAGAGGCTCTTGCTTGTACTTATTGCTACACCAACCCGGGTCAGCTCGTTTCGTTAATTGCCCCATTGGGAGGGTCGGAAACGGAAGAGCGTAGAGGGGTCCCACGTGCGGGGAGGAGGGGACAGGACGGGTGATCCAAACCTGACCAACAGGGGTGTTCCATCCCATCTGCCCCACGCTCAGTGTAAAGCTGAAGGATCAAAGGGTCAACGCTCTTCCTCCAATGGCCGATGTCCGAGGAGGACCCTTCCTGTTCATCTGCCTTTGATCCCATTCCGTGCGTTCCTGACTCCATCTGTGGAATCCAGTTCCCACCCATCACTGAGTCCAACCTGGGATGTCCGCAGTGCCTGCCAGTGATGTCATCCTGGGAGCTTAATAAAGTTTTGCACACCTTGTATCGATTTCATTATTTTCCTTTTTATTTTTATTATGAATATTTCATTAAAGTAGTTTAGTTCCTTCTAAACTCGTAAATCTCTCTCTCTCTCCTCCCCCTCTCCGTGTACGGGAGGTTGTGGGGGGGAGCACCTGTGGCCGGCCACTGCCCAATTCGGCCAAAACCACGACGCAAGACTTTGAAGATGACTTAAGAGGCCCAGCAAAGGTAGGGATCTTCCAGTAGACGGCCTGCCAGCCAGACGTGGGGTCGTTATCGAGAAAACAGACGGCAGCTTGGGCGCTAGAGACGCGGTTTCACCACGAGGCCAGGACCGGTGACGGGAGGCCAGCAAAGATCCCTGAAACCTCTCTCCGTTTCCAGCCCATCAAATTTAAGGAAGAAATGGGCCTGTTCAGTGGCAGTCTAACAGACGGACCCCAAAACAGCGCAACGATGAATCGCGAGTTGGAGGTGCCGTGAGAACCAAGAGCTTCCAGCTCAAAAGGAAAGTGTGTGGTGGGCTTTTTGGCAAAACCTTGCCGCAGAGGCAGCACTTCCTTCTGAACTTCCACCAACATGTTTGACTTGCACTTTTTTCCCCAAATTATAACCTCATCACCCTTCCTTGAACGGATTCAACTGCTACCCTGGGCAATCTTTACCGGGGAGATTCACATCTAAGATTCACACCTAAGTCAAGCCCATTCAGGGCAGTTATGGATGTCTCCAAGGATAGAAACCTCCTCAATCCCGGTCTTTCTTGCAGGGTTTACCCATCCTATCGTAGCCCAGGGGCAACTTGGCCTCCTAAATCCCAAAACCACCACGTTGCTTTCCAGCCGGTCATCCCAAGGCTGACCTGCTGCATGGGATGGGCTGGAACTGGATGATCTTCACCATGAGGTTGAAGAACTTCACCAAGAAGTTCTTCCCCGTGAGGGTGGTGATGGAAGAGGTTGCCCAGAGAGGGGGTGGAAGCCCCATCCCTGGAAGTTTTGAAGGCCAGGCTGGATGGGGCTCTGAGCAACCTGATCCAGTGGGAGGTGTCCCTGCCCAGGGCAGGGGGGTGGAACCGGATGATCTTTAAGGTCCCTTCCAACCCAAACCATTCCGTGATTCTATGGCTACCAGGGTGCAGGACACGTGGATTTTGGGAAGCAGCTCTTTGGTGTGGGACGAAGGGTTGGACGCGAAGGCGTTGGGATGAAAGGTTGGTTGGACAACCCCAACGCACGCCAGCCTCAAAGCGACAGGCAGCACCGAGCCACGAGCGCACACAGAAGAAAACCATGACGACATCAAACAAATTTAGGCTGTCCAAGACACTAAACCGAATCCCTACCATCTGCTTTTACACCTCCGAGGGCCTCAGGAGGGGACAGCGAGGGTGGCCGTGTCGGATGCTGCGGCCAACCGGTGCTCAAAGGTTCCAACCACTTGGCTGCAGGCAACGCCGGGATTTTACATCGAATTTCCTTCTCATCACCCAAAAACGAGCAAGCTTTAAACCAGGTTTGTAAACAAGGTGGAAGCGCAGCGAGCGCCCGCCTTTCTTTGGGTCCTCCTGGCCGAGACGATCCGTTTCTCACGTGCTTCGCGGGCTCCTCTCCACGCACCAGCACTGACGGCGGGGTGCAAGGGCAGCGAGATTTTATTTCCCTTAAAATGGTTCGGGAGAGGATGCCAAAACTACTTCCAGCATGCTTCGATTGGTAAAAGGTGTTTGGTTTTTTTATTGAATTAGGGGTTATACTTCTACCCAGTATTATCATTAAATTAACTTTAGGGACAGATCGAAGGAAATCCGGATCAGAATTAGTCACTTACGGGAACCCTGCCGGGCTACGAGCCACACGTAATTCCTGCCTCCTAGAAAGCCCTTTACGAACCAACATTAAACCACGATAAACCCTTATTTTATCAAACGCTTCTCTGCGCCGCGTGCTTTACGAACGCTCTGCCCCAAGGACAAACTAACGATGAAACGCTTCAGAAACGAGGATCGGGAAGAGGAGCACATCTGAAACAACGTTCATCCCTACCCTTGGTACGGCTCTGGCACGTTAAAGGTACCCCAACTCGTCTGGAAATGCCTTCATGCCACTCCGAACACACAGCGTAGGTTCGCCGGTCGAATGATCCTTGAATCCCGTGGTTTAGGTAAACTTTTACCCACAGCCGACCCCTTCAGCGCTGTACGAGACACGGGCGAGGTCACAACCGCTCGTCAAGACACTCGGTTACGGCACACCTCGTTCCCCTGAAATAATTCGCAGTTGAAAGGCAGGAAGCGATGCCGCACGGGGAGGAGATGGACAAATGGATGGACAGACGGAAGCGAATGGACCACTCTGTGAACAAGGAACCGGCTGGATGGCCACACGCAAAGGGTTGTGGCCAACGTCCCCGTGGCGACCAGTGACGAGCTGCCCTCCTAAGGGGTCTCTACTGGGACCAGTGCTGTTTAACATCTTTGTTGGTGACGGGGACAGTGGGATCGAG
>VXBO01010746.1:0-37673 GCA_013400135.1 Rhinoptilus africanus | reverse complement strand
GTTGCCACCTGAGGCTAAACCACAACATGTACTCCTTGCCTCCCCTCCCAGCTGATTTAAAAATTTTAATTAAGCTTTCCTTGATTTGAAAGATTCCTAAAAAAAAATAATAATAATTAAAAAAGTAAACTGTTACCTTGAAGGCAAGACAACACTAAGAGATCCCACCCCAAGAAGCAAGATGGCATGTAGTACAAGCAGGCACAAAAGTAAAACCAAGACCCCACAACAACCTCAAGCTGAAGGACCCAGGAATGAATTTAAATGGCATCCCAGGGCCTTGGGTGGGGAGGTGGGTGGAACAAGGTGGGGCTGCTCAGGACTATTAGAGCAATTAGCTCTTGGCCAACATGCTGCATCAGCTGGGGGATTGCCATGAGAACTATAAAACCTGGAGGAAGTTGAAGCAAGGTTTATTCCTTCCCCATTTTTTTAAGGAAGAGGTTGAAAAGCGGTTGCAGATAAATGTGTTGTTTCTTGAATTTCTGGTTAACTGTACTACCAAGGTCTGAAGACTGTTTTTACTCATGTTTTTCCTATGTTACAGTGTTAGGGTTTTTTCGTGGGAGCTCTATTACAGGCTAGGGTATTAAAACTATGCTGATCTTCTGAGTTTGGAGCGCTTAAAGTCTTTTACTGAGAGCGCTGCTTCTACTCTTTGCTTTTCACTCTTCCTTTGACTTTAGTATGCTGTAGGAAAGGCACAGTTTCCTTTCTACTTAGAATTCACAATTATTAATATGTAAATATATGTCTGATAGTACAAAACTGTCCAACAAAATAAGAAAAAATTCCTAGTTCTGTCAACAAAGCCAGATGCTAGTTAAAAATTTTACTAGAGGTGGTGTTTTAAGTCTTCTCTAGCACTTTGGCTACTCTTCTGTTCCTTGCTAGGTATTTTAGAAGTTTCTGAAGCACCAAGATTACTAGTGGTCCAATATGTATATATATATGCTTATATATTATATATATGTGTCAGTACATATGTGAGCAGCACACATGTATTATACCTTTTGTATCATAAAATCACTATTTATTACGCAGTGTATTGTCATTATAAAGTAGTGTGGTATATACAGGAGTTAGAAAAAAGAAAAATTTTTGAAAGTGAATTTCGAGCTTCTGAATCTATAATAAACCCCCCAAATTACCTGCTTGTCTCGGTGAAGACCTTAAACCATATAAAAGTCAATATAAGGAGCAGGTGTTCAGGCACTACTCTTAAGCTAATACACTTTCAAGTACACTTTTCCCACTTATAAAACGGTGATCTTACTGTGATAGCTATGGCAGCTGCACGGGCTGCTGGCTAATTTCACTGCTGTTAAGAGAAGTAACGCAATTTAGCGAAGCGTGATGAGCTTCCGTCAGCCTAAGTGGATCTGCCTGTCTGGTGTGCTGTTGCCTAGCTCTTCAGACAGTAAACACTTGCAAAAGCAAATTGTTGGCTCTTTGGCTACTTGCTCAAGCCAGATGGAGTCCCATTTTGTAGCCTTTACTAGGAAGGACGTAACTGATTATCTGGTCATATTTTTTGTATTTCTTTCTTTCTCTCTTCGCACCTCCCTCATTTCACTGAGATTAGAACAGCATATTGAGCAAACACCGTATGTCCTTGTACAGTCAGAAACCTTCAGGTGCTAATCTGCATTTCCATCATTTCCTCCTGTGTAACTTTTTTAGATTGAAGAAACGTGTTTCACAGAGCAAACTAGGAAAATATTGATGTAACAGAGACGCCTTCTGATACTATCCTGTAACTTGTCACTTCCTCTATCTTAAACTGTCCTTGCAATATTCTTTTTTTCCCCTCTTGCTTTAGTTTCCAGAAGCCCTGGGAACTATTATATTAATAGGCATGATTATATTAAAGTGTATTTCCTATATTTGCAAACCAGTGCATATTCTTTCAGTTTTGTGTGCTGTCAATGGCAAAAGCCTATAGTTGTGTGGATTTCTTATACAACCTAAATTTCAGAAGGTGCTTGCTTGTGGTTAATGTCATGCTGTAATTGTAGGTAAGAACTCAGGTCTTCTGATTATTCAGCTGCAAAATGACTTTGTTAGGGCACTGGCACTGAATTATTTCTGTAATTTCTTGGGAAGTTCATGGCTTCAAAACCAAGTGATGACACAGAAGCATATCAGTATTCCCCTTTGGCCTCTGCCAGTATTGAAGTTTAGTAAGTTTTAACGTGCCAGCAAAGAATTTTTTATCAATTTGCATTAGAAATAAACAGAAATATGATAACTGCAGAATATTAAACAGTAGGGTATGTTTCGATGTTATTAACTCCTGAACAGATACTGTTAGCTCATTCTGTTTAACTCCACCAGCACTCCCTCCAAAGGGTGATAGGATGTTCTAAATTTGTTTTTTTTCCTGAATAATTGAAGAAATGTAAGCAGACTTCTGCATATCCTCTGGAGTTTTGTTTCCATATAGACTATTGCAGGTGTTGTTTCTTTCAATCAATGGCTTTTAGCGCTGCACCATGACATTCAATACAGTTATCCAGTAAAAAGGTAATAAAACTGGTATTAACCTCAGAGACCATTGAAGAATAGAGTTAATCAGACGGAGGGTCAATGACACTGATTACTTCTCAACAGCTTACCTCAGGATCAAAAGTAATGAAACAAGCACTGATTTGAGTAGGATAGAAAGAACCTGTCTGTGTAACATACTACAATAGCAAAAGGTTTATGCTATTTTTTTTAAAGGTTGCAGCTGCCACTCCTTCATTGAGTTACCCAATGCCTCTAAAGTATCTCTGCTTCTCAGCCCTATATCTAAGGATTATTTGATGTAATGTTTGGTTACCAGTTCTCTGAAATTCAGTGATGAATGTGACAAAGGTCATTTAGATTCTCTTTTAATCTTGCTTGTTTGCATATAAAATGGTTTTATGCCAGCCAAGTTGCCAGTAAGTTTTGCTAACACTGGCAGAAATACTTGTAAATATTTTTCTATACACTGTTGGGCTGTCAATGCAACTGATTCACCTTGTTTGATTATTGTTGTTGTTGTTGCATGTCCTTCTCAGAAAACATCAGTGTTTACAAAAGTTCTGGCTATATATATAGTCCAATTTGATTAGTATATGAAAACTCTCCAAAATCTACATGGAATACATTTTACGTGTACACAGCCTTTCCAGTATAAATACTTAGGAATAATTTATTTGGGAACATTGAATACTTAAAATGCTAGTGAAGAAGAAGCTGTATTTTAAAACAAGTGGAAAAAGACTTATGGAGACTATTACTACCCAAAAAGACAGAATAGTAAAATCATCATAGCTTTTTTTTCCTTTGAGGATTGTTTCTTATAAAATAAAAAGGGAAAATTTTGACATAAACGGAGTGCCAGCTTATTCCTTGCTCAGGACCCTGCTTTAATTTGTTATTACCTCAGTAAACCTTGCAGGATACTTGAGCTGACATGAGGCACAGACAGGCATTATCTGACTCTTCCCCATGCCAAACTGCTCTTTGGGCAGTGTTAGATGAACAGATTATATACCTCCCAGAAGACATGGGCAGTGGCGGATACTGTGCCTTTGTCTATGCCTTCTTCCTTGGAGCCCTGCTGCCTTTAAGAGGTCTCTGAAATATATGTTTTATTCCCTTCCCCAGGTACTCAGTATAAGTACGATTCTAGGTGTTCGTATGTACTGTCCAAGAGCTTTCTGATGTGCAGCAACACCTTACCTCCCCACATCTCTGCCAACAGAGCTGCCTGCTTAAGAAGCATTTCACCACTCAAACACTGAGTAAAGAGCATTAATTTACCATCTGCCTTTGGGTACTGATTCTTGTTTATGATCCAGATACACCAGTAGATTTATTGTTGATCTCAGCTGTAAATTTTTTTTGTTTAATTTTTTTTTTTCTGTGTCCCTGAGCCTCATTGCCATCAGTTGCTTTCCCATGTCTCAACAACCAGTGTGCTTCGCTAACAGAACTCCTCCTATATCATCCCCTACTCTCTGCCTGCAGAAATCAGTCATGCTGAAGAGGTGGAGTTGGAATAATTTCCCCTGCAGAGCTTATGCTCTACAGCCACAGTTCTCAGTTTTCTAGGAAAATGTTAGTCTTTCAGCTTTTTAAGATAAGTGTCTCTTACCAACTGTATCGTTTCTAACAGCACCATGGTTAATCTTGATTTCCAAGTCTCCTAGTTTCCAGGCTAAACATTAACTCCTGCTTGATTTCAATTGCCCTTTACTACTTGAATTCCTAAAACTGCCATTTATTTCTTTTTATTTTTTTGGGGGGGGAATAGGGGACATAACATGCTCAGAGGCATCAACAGATGAATCTTTCTGCTGCATATGACTGCATGGTTACAGAAGATGTCCTTACTGTACAAGTTTGATGTCTTAGATCTCACCTGAGCTCCAAGTTTGACCTAAACTGTCTCAACAGCCTTTAGAACTGGCTTTTTTGGTAATTCCACCTGAGATGGATCTACAGTATGTATTTTTTGAGTCTAAGCGATGTATCTACATACTGTCTAAAACTAGCACTGCGTGTGTTCCCACCATATAATGCAGCTATCGTGACTGTCGTGTGTTGTGTGCAGATAAAGCGCGACTGACTTTACATCTTCCTGTTCACTGCTGTCACCTGACACATGGATGAAGATGGAAGGTTCTCCATCCATCCCAAGCAATCTGTTGCCCTCAGCAACAGCCTGTTCAGCTGAACAAGCAAAAGTCTTGTAGTGCTTTTCTCCTGTTTTGTCATGCAAGCCTAAATTGCTCAAGTCGTGACGGATATTCTACTGCCACACCAATTACACTGAAATAGCAGTTGCTCCTTTGACATTTCGCTGTTGGGTGTTGGGTGGCAAATTTCAAATCAGGCTGTAGTGAGTAAGAAAGCCTTTCTGAGAAGAAAAGAAGGCTTCCCTACAAAGAGGTTTGTCTCCCACTGGTTTCCCAGATGCTAAAAACCAGCTTAACAAAAAGCTGCAAACTACTCCAAAATTTGTTGAAAAGTTGGTTTCAGAGAAATATTTGGATTTTGTGGGGTCAAAATAAGAGTAATTTAAGGAGGTAATAAGCTTTCATGCTTTTTAAAAATAATAATGAAATAATCAAGGTGGACTTTGTGGTTTACCCCTTTGCTTTACTTCAACACTCCTCAAAATCATTAAAATGAGAAGATGATGCAAGTACACACTACATGTGATATCCAGAGCGTGTCTAGTCTGCAACCCTACCACGCTCAAAGTCACCACTTAGTAGTAGTAGATTCAGTAATCTGGAAGGTACAAAATGTTTCTGTTCTTCTGTTAGCTGGAAAATTAATCAGGAGGTTAAATACAAACTGCTGGTCTCTATTAATATAAGCACTGATAGGCTGTGTGTCTTGGAAAGAGTTTATACAAAAAATCAAGATAACTTTTACTGGAAGTTTACCACTGAAGGGGCATTTGTGCAAGAAATCTATTTGTGAAATGCCCCAGAATAATTCTTAAAATACCAAGAAGCTTTTAAAACTAGTGGAAACAGATCCACTCAGGCACTTTTCCTTTGGTCTTAAGCCACTGCATTATTTCTGAAGGCTTGTTTCAAGAGTAATATATGTTGGTTTTGTAGCTTTACTAGGATCTGTGTTAATTCACTAGGCAGGGCAGTAGTAGTTTGTTTTCTGGAGCTGAAAGAGATGGCAAGAAATAGACTGCTTTTATCTCCTTGTAATAGTGGCAAGGAAAAGTGCTTAGGAAGATTGCATAACTACTCTTCTTCTAACCTTATTTTGCTATTCTGTTTCAGATTTATTATGTGCTTTACTCAACATGACATCACTTAAATGAGGAGCAAATCTGATCAACGTTCTAGTAAGTTACTCAATTCAAGCAACGAGAGATGTCTAATAAATGATTAACAACAAAGTGTTTTCACAGCAACTATTTGATCACTAGATAAAAATCCCACTGGTCTACAATTCACCTGGTTTTAGTGAGGGGAAAACTGATCTTTATGAGAAAGTCTTTACTACCAAAAAAATGACCTTTTTTTTGAGAGCACACAAATGACATGAAACTACAGCTAGGGTTAATTCAACACCTACAATTCTCTTGACTAGATCTTTCAGCACTACTTGTATTATCTGCTGACATTTGTTATAACTGTTGTTTAATGCAGCTTTCGCTTTGAAGTATGAATGACTCTTGCTTATATTTTACTGCTGTGGTGCCATTGTTTAGTCATATATATTTGGAATAAATAAATTAATGTTTAGATACATAAAATGAAATACACTACATATTTATGTCCTAGTTTAATTACAGCCTATAATGGGCAAGAGTACGTCCTTTCTATTTTTTGTGTTCTTCCAGATAGTCTGTTAGCTCAGCATGCAATGTGTAGAGAAAAGCCGCCTAAATAGTCTCAGCATTTGAGATATTTGTTTTTTGACCTTAAATTCAGTCTCCCGAGTAGAAGACCGAGATAACTTGATTATTTTTGCAAACTGGCCTACTCGTAGGAGCAACCCTTGATAGCACTGTTTTCAACCTTGCTGAAGCGAATAGAATCGCAAGTGAAAAGCTGAAGTTAGATAAATTCAACCCAGAGCTAACATGTGGTTTCCTAGAACAAAGATAACGAAATCCTGACCAAACTTACAAGGCAGATGGCAAGTCTGGTCAATACTTAGCATTTCTTCAGAAAAGTATTTTTAGAGACATCTATGTCCTATTTAGAGGCAAAATAGAGAAGATGAAGGTAGAGAAATAAACTAAATTGGTACAAGGTCATCCCTGTCCTTGAAGACAGAGCTGTGAATCCTGTTATGGATTGTTGTTTCTATCCTGGGTCTTGAGGATTAGGGGAAGATACCTAGTCAACATGCTGC
Organism: Rhinoptilus africanus; assembly: GCA_013400135.1. Classification (NCBI taxonomy): domain Eukaryota; kingdom Metazoa; phylum Chordata; class Aves; order Charadriiformes; family Glareolidae; genus Rhinoptilus; species Rhinoptilus africanus. The sequence goes on along the minus strand of VXBO01010746.1, from coordinate 30,803 downwards.
AATAGTAAGTTTGTATATCAATTGGGAAAATTTATTTATTTATTTATTTATTTATTTTTGTCTGCAGCTAGTGACAAATTATGGAAAGTTAGTATTTTGGAGAGAAGTAGAGGTTGTTCTTTTTGGTTCCAAGAGATTGAGTCTCACTCGTGTTAAGTATCAAACTGACAACTTTTGTCCTTTTTTGTTTTTTTTTTTCCTTTTGACTAGTTTAGTTGTCATTAACTGTAGTATTTTTGTCTTTGATGTCATGGAGGTGCCTGCTTAGTCCTTGTAACTTCAGGGCATTGGTACCTTTGTCTATTCTGTTCTCTGGGTGTGGTATTCAGAGGTGCTGTACACAGGACTGAAGTACCCTAACTCAAGTAATTGGATTCAGATTGGAGCAACTGCCTGCATTTCAGTGTCCCAGGATGTGCAAGAGGTCAGAGTAGATTATCTGATTGCCTCTCTTACCTCTAAACATCATGGAAAATCACGTGTATTCCCTGTTTGTATAATTGTTTGCATGTAGAGAAATTTACCAGAAGAGAGGGGCAAGAATTCTGTGCTGGGCTACGGAGTTTGCAAATTAATTTAACCAAAATGATTCTTTTCTGTGGTATATTTCTCAATGGCATTCACTGAAAGCCTGTTTCACACTTGTTTTGACTTTTTCCAGTGGTTTTAAATATTTACAGAAAGTTTTGTCTGACAAATGTCTTAGCATAGACTTGAGATGTTTTTACTAGCAGGTATGGTATCTGTGGTGTGGTGCAGGAATAAAAAAAGACAGTTTTCCCTTGGTCAAATAAGTCACGATGAATAAATTGTCTAACAAATACAGCAGTTTTGAAACAATTACAGAAGTACTGCTGCTTTTAATAGTTAATTGTTATTAACTTCCAGAAAACTAGTTTTGAAGAGTAACTAAGGGTGACGCCCTTAACAGTGGATCTGTAATTAAATGGAAAATTTAGCATGCAAACTATAGAACAGCATTAATTTCACTGTTATTCTGATGTGTGATTGGACACTACACTCTTATGGTAATGTGTCTATCCCATGACTTGACTGAATTTCAATATTGTTGAATTACAGCTGTTCTGGTTTAGATTAAAAGTCTATCTATCATAAAAAACATCTTTCATACTGACAGCAAATCAGAAAATTCTTTCAGGTTGTAGCAATACTGTTCTACAATACCCTTCCAGATTTAGTAATTTGAATATCATATCAGTGTTTTCGCCAATATTAATCACGGAGACCATTTCAGGTACCAGTCTCCAGATATATGGTTTACCTAATCTTCAGGACTCAGCAATATTTTCTGAGAAAGTGATAGGTATCTAACCACTTCAGCAATGACTAACGTGGCTTATATTGTTATTTATAAGATCTTTTGCCGTAGCATGTCTAAACTTGAAAAATAATTAGGAACAGGTATTTTTAAAAAGTCAATCTTCTACTGTGTAAGCCTGTCTTAGATCTTCAGTGAGAATGGGAAGGTGCATGGAAACGCATTTCAAAATCTTAAATACTTGATGCTTGTATTAGTGGTGACACCACAGGGAACTTACAGTAATTGCTTTCATCAGCTCTTCCAAATATTTTCAGCACAAAGCTGATTAGGCCTTTAGACCACATAAAGACTTTGTTTCAGTGAAGTGGTTTATTTTTTTCTGAGGGGAAATGCAATTTTGTAAAAGCTGAAAACTTGTAATTTAGTTTGGATTGAACTCTCACTAGAAGGGACAGTTTCAGACACATCTCTCACTTCACAACCAATACTGGGTGGATTAAGTTTGAATTCCACCAAGTAAGTACACGAATCTCTGAAAGTGGCATATCTCAAGTGTTGCTGTACGTTTGTTTTAGGGAGTAAATATCTACGTGGTTATAGAAGTAAGGATGCAGGTAAAGCATGTAGAAATACTAGAATAGCTCATATATTTGGAAAACTTAGGTGGCTGTTTTGGCCAGATGTTGAGGGTTTTAGGAGCAAGTCTGTTACACTTTTTATACCATTGCCAAATGCAAGCAAATCTTCCACACTGTAATTTCTAAAGACCATTAAGGGAAATAAGTTCTTTACTAACTTCTTCAGAATATGTGCTTAAGTCTGCCAAAAGCAGAAACTGTGTATATGCTAATTTAATTAGAATGAGTTTTTTCTCTTATCAGTACAATCATCTTTCATCAAAATTAGAGCTATACATTTTAAAAGCACAGTCAACCAAAAAATCAGTAGTTCAAATGGATACATAGATATTCAGATGCTTTTGCCTCCATCTTATCACAGTTCTTCATGTTGAAACTTTGCAAAGCCGTTTTCTTTTGAAGAATTCCTAGAGAGTGAGCGGTGGGATTGAGTGCACCCTCAGCAAGTTTGCAGATGACACCAACCTGAGTGGTGCAGTTGACATATCTGAGGGACAGGATGCCATCCAGAGGAAGCTGGACAAGCTTGAAAAGTGGGCCCATGTGAACCTCATGAGGTTCAACGAGGCCAAGTGCAAGATCCCGCATCTGGGTCGGGATGATGAGACTGAGAGCAGCCCTGCCAAGAAGGATTTGGGGCTACTGGTGGACGAAAAGCTGTACATGAGCTGACCATGTGTGCTTGCAGCTCAGAAGGCCAACTCTCCCTTGGTCTGCATCAAAAGCAGCATAGCCAGCAGGTTGAGGGAGGCGATTCTGCCCCTCTGCTCTGCTCTGGTGAGACTCCACCTGCAGTACTGCCTCCAGCTCTGGAGCCCTCAGCACAGGAGAGTCATGGACCTGATGGAGCAGGCCCAGAGGAGGGACACAAAAATCAGAGGGATGGAACACCTCTCCTATGAGGACAGGCTGAGGGAGCTGGAGTTGTTTAGCCTGGAGAAGAGAAGGCTCTGGAGATACTTTATTGCAGCCTTTCAGTACTTAATGAGGGCTTAGAAGAAAGATGGGGACAGACTTGTTAGTAGAGCCTGTTGATATAGGATGGGGATTAATGGTTTTAAACTAAAAGTGGGTAGATTTAGACTAGATATAAGGAAGAATTACTGTGAGGGTGATGAAACACTGGAACAGGTTGCCCAGAGAGGTGTTAGACGGCCCATTCCTGGAAGTGTTCAAGGTCAGGTTGGATGGGACTCTGAGCAACATGCTCTAGTTGAAGATGTCCCTGCTTATTGCAGAGGGGTTGTACTAGACAACCTTTAAAGGTCCCTTCTAAACCAAGTGATTCTACGATTGTATGAATTCCATTTGAGCCGCCTTGCACGTTTCGGATGAAGCTGTATATGGCTTATGTGGTGACTTCAATTCAAATTCCAACACTGGATAGCAAAAAAAACAGGAAAAGATTTCTATAGGCTGGACTAGTAACACACTTCTCAAAGCCAATTCAAACATTTCCGTGCTTCATTTCAGCACGTAATTCCAACTACTCCACTTCTATCTTTGCACAGTTGATATTCAGTGGCTGATACGATCACCTCTGAAAACTACCTCCTTTGCCATATTCAGATGGCAATATAAAGGCTTCTAAAACACATACTGAAATAGTGATGCCTTTTGGATGCTACTTAAAATGCAATCATCATGAAATAAGTACTTAGACAGCATCTGGAATGTTCTTTTCCATTTTGAACATTTTGAGAAACAAGAGCAGAGAAGAAATTCAAGAAAGAGCAGTTACAGATGATTACAGATCAGGAGGAATCAGGTTATATCATACAAAAATTTTTTTAACTTCTCCGAATGAAGAAGTTGTGAAGAAATGTATTAGAAAATTCTAGTAGGACAGTTTGTCCCTTTTAAACCTGTTCCAATATATGACCCCCCTTAGTACTGGGAGTTCAGGGAGGATTCTCAGAACCAGAGTTACTGGCTTTGATAAACCCTGAAAGGAAATATTTTGCCCAGCTTCTGAACTGTGGGACTGTAATAGGACGGCAAATGCAGCTCTGTGAAAGATGTTGCAGAAAAGGCTCTCCAGAAAGGTCAAGGTGGCACATGGGAACAGGCCTTAAGGCAAGGAAAAGGTAAGTTTGCTTTGGAGTTCAGGAACAAGTGATGTAGCGAATTCCTGTGGCTGCACAGGAGGCAAACATGCCATGTTAAGGCATTATCCCGACACCTACCAGTCCCTCTCTGGGGAGCCAAGGAGTAAAGGTGACTGGTACAGCTCGACAAGCCAGAAGGATGACCTGTCCCACCCTCACCCCTGCTCAGGTGAGGGTGGATAGATCTGGAAAAGCCTCTGGAAGGCCTGGAGTTCGCCTGGGGATAAGGACATCTATGAAGGCAGGATAGCCTCTTGGAGCAACAGGCACTTGAGTTGATGCCTGTGGCAGAGAATGTCATTGCTGGGTACTTACTCTGCTACCTCAGAAGTGGTATTTTCGTATCCAGCTGGCTGATGAGTCAGCTCAAATCAAACTGTCACAGCAGCTATGAGAAGAATCATGGATTGTGTGAGGCTGAAGGAGGAAGGAAGAACGAGGTATCTGTTAGGATGCAGAGTACATTTAAAGAAGAATCTACAAATTGTTAGAGAAGATCTGCATACCAAAGCAAAACAAATTACTTAGTTTTTACACATGTTAAACTAAGGACGATCGTAAGGAAGAATTACATGCAATGGAAGGAAAAGACATCTTAATATTGATATCTTATTGTAAGATATAACCAAGGTAATTGATGTATATTGCATCAAATGATTCACTAAAATAAGACGGGACAAAACATTGAAAATATGCCTGCATTAATGGGAAGATGAAAGTAATGGTCCAACATTAAGAATTCGTCTACCAAGGTCTTATTGGCATCGTACTGGTCTGTAAGCATCTTCGCAACTCATTCAGAGTATGCTTTGCCTCACTAAAATAAGAGGCTCGATGTGTCTCACCTGCAATATTTGAAGTAGATTTAGTGGGGCTTCTGGTACTATCTCCTATTCCGAAAAGCTTGTTGTGCTGTTACAAAAACCATGAGAATTTGCCATGAGTCTTTATTATTTGATCCAAATTTTTAAACTATGGTTCCTAAACAAATGATTTCATTCAAAATAAAGCATGTTTCAAACTGTATTGTTAGAATGATATTTTAACCACAAATAAGCTTAGTACTTATTTTTTATTCTGTGTTTCTAAGACTTTTCTTTCAGATGAAGTACAGGACCAATATACTTCGTAGAATTGTGTACGGTATTGCAGTGCCATCAGTGTCAGAGCAAAAAGTGAAACCATATACTTATAAGAAAACATTATTATGTTATTATTGAGAAATGTCTGAATCATGCTTCAAGAAGGATTAAATTTAAAAATAATTAAATAATTAGTTTTAACATATGTCTGTCAGGAAAATAACACAAAATAAAATTTCAAGAAAAAAAGCGCTAGGCATACTTCACTGCCACCCACAAACAGACAGAAAGAAGATAATCAGAATATATAATTAGTAGCAAGAAGAGAGATACTCATTACCTTCATGAAATGTAAAAGGAAGTCCTGATTAAGATTTATAATTAGTGCTTTTCAAATAGAGGTCTGTGAATCCTACTTATTTTATGCAAAAACATTCTGCTTGGTCTTAACTCTTCAGTTTCCTCCTGATTCACTTCCACCTCTCTTATTGGAAAATTACTGATAGTTAAACATGCATCAAATTTTTTTCAAATTCTTTTTCATGTCAGTGGTCTCTAGATTTTGCCACTGGGATATTAGGAAATTGAGAAAGGAAGAACTGATAAGATAATCTTTGATTAAGTAGTGTTTAGCAGATAAAGTACTTAGAATCATAGAATCAGAGAATCTTCATGGTTGGAAAGGACCTTGGAGATCATCGAGTCCAACCATACACCCACAAAAAAACCCTAGCAAACAAAAAAATCCCCCCAAAAATCCACCAAACACCCTAAGATCTCTGCTGATAGAGCCAAATCAACATGTTTCTTAAATATCTCTAGGGATGGTGACTCAACCACCTCCCTGGGCAGGCTGTTCCAGTGCCTGACCACTCTTTCAGTAAAGTAGTTCTTCCTAATATCTAATCTAAACTTCCCCTGCCGCATCTTCAGCCCATTTCCTCTGGTCCTGTCATTACTCACTTGGGAGAAGAGGCCAACACCCGCCTCTCTACACCCTCCTTTCAGGCAGTTGTAGAGGGCAATGAGGTCTCCCCTCAGCCTCCTCTTCTCCAAACTAAACGTGCCCACTTCCCTCAGCCTCTCCTCATATGACTTGGTCTCCAGACCCCTCACCAGCTTGTTAGCTCTCCTCTGTACATGCTCCAGAACTTCAGTGACCCTCTTGTACAGAGAGGCCCAGAACTGAACACTTCCTCGACTTTAAAAAAAAAAACACCACCATTTTTTATGCTTCAGGTCTTTTCTTAATTTCTTCAGAGCTACAACTTGAGTTGACCTCATTCTAAGTGTAATGATCCAGCGGGACTTGCTTCTAGTTGAGCTAACTTGGGGGAAAGCATTTTCATCTTTGAAAGAAAATGTAGATAATCTATCTTTATTTCTCTATATTTTCATATCTTGATACATTTACTTGGAAAAAAAATTTAGAAATTGGATTTATTTAATTTACATATGTTTATTTAGTTCACAGTTCCTTCAGCCAGAACAGTGATTCCGGACTGCTGTATTCTTTGGGTTAGTGCCATGGCAATAATGCAAAAGGCGGCATTCAGCTAGGTCTTATGTGCCGGTGCACTCTTCTTGGTCTCAGGTCAGTCATATGGCATCAAAGGCACCTCTTTGACACCACTCTGCAGTTGCATGGGGGAGGACTGACCCCTCTTCTCATAACTACATTTGCGTTCTGGCTTTGAAGCATAACAGGGAGATCAATTCACTGCTGAAAAGGGGAAATTGCTGTTGCTTAAAACAATTATAAAATCTTGGTGTAACCTCCTTTCTGGAATCTTTGGGAAGCTAGATGATACCAAAGGGTTTTCATACCATCACAGCCTGATTATTTGCTGCAGTTAGACATTAAATGAAAAGTCCCTGAACTTTGAGTTAAAAGCACACTTCCGTCTTATGATCTCAGTAACTACTGTAAGTCCTTTTCCTATTTTCATAAGTATGCAACTAACAATGGTAAGATGTGTTCTGATGTCAGTATAGTTTGATTCTTTTTTCTTTCCCACCTGAACTATTATAACAGGCACTAAGTCAACGCCTATGTCCCAGCATATTTCACACCTCTCTGAGGACAAAGAGGGTGGAGGTGTTTCCCTTTACATCAAGAAATGGATAGAGTGTGAAGAGCTGTCTCTGAAGAACAGCCATGAGCAGGTTGAAAGTTGATGGGTAAGAACTAGAGACCAAAGTAACAAAGGGAACCTTGTGCTTGGTGTCTACTACAGGCCGCCTAATCGAGGGGCACCTGTTGATGGAGTCTTCTTAGTCCAGCTATAGGAAGCATCATGCCTGCAGGCTCTTGTCCTGTTGGGGCACTTCAGCCTCCCAACATCTGCTGGAAAAGTAGCATGGCGAGCTGTAGACAATCCAGAAGGTTCCTGGAGTGCCTCAACAACAACTTCCTAAGACAGGAAATACATAGCCCTGCAAGAGGGGATGCAATACTGGACCTGTTGGTCACCCATGCAGGTGAGCTAATCGGTGATGTCAAGGTTGGAGACAGCCTGGGCTGCAATGATCATACAATGGTTGGAGTTCGTAGTCCTGAGGGCTATGGGTCAGGCGAAGAGTAAAGTCAGGACCCTGAATTTTAAGAAAGCAAAATTCCAGCTCTTCAAGGAATTAGTCAGTAAGACCCCCCTGGGAAACTGCCCTCAGGGTCAAGGGAGCAGAACAGAGCTGGCAGATGTTAAGGATGCTTTCCATAGAGTGAAACTGCTCTCAGTCCCTAGGTGTAAGAAATCAGTTAAGGAAGGCAAGAGACTGGCATGGCTGAGTCAAGACTTGCTGGTCAAACTAAAGGGTAAGAAGGAAATGCACAGGTAGTGGAAGCAGGGATAGGTGTACTGGTATAGGGACGCTGCCCAGTTGTGTAGGAATGGGATCAGGAAGGCCAAGGAGCAGCTGAAGCAGAACTTGGCAAGGAATACAAAGAATAATAAGAGCTTCTACAGGTGCGTCAGCCAGAAAAGCATGTCAAAGAAAGAGTAATCCCCCTGATGAACACAACTAGCAAACTGGTAACAACAGATGAGGAAAAGGCTGAGCTATTCAACTTTTTTGTCTCAGTCTTCACTAGCAACCTCTCCTTTGATACCTGTTGAGTGGATAGACCACAAGGCAGGGACTGGGGGAGCAACATCCCTCCTACTGTAAGAGATGATCAGGTTTGAGACCTCCTTAGGAACCTGAACATACATAAGTCTGTGGGACCTGTCATAACGCATCCCAGAGTCCTGAGAGAATTGGCTGATGTAGTTGTTAAGCCACTCTCCACTACGTTTGAGAAGCCATGGCCATCGGGTGATTGAAAAAAGGGAAATAGTGCACCCATTTTTAAAAATGTAGAAAGGAGGACCCTGGGAACTACTGTGTCCCCTCCCAATTTCTTGTACACCCCCAGCTGATTTACTGGTGGGGTGATGTGAGAAGCAAAAAAGGCCCTGACTCTGTGTAAACACTGCTCAGCAGTAACAAAAACATCCCTGTATTATCAGCATTGTTTTCAGTACAAATCCAAAATGTAACCCCATACTATCTATACTGGGCTCTGAGCAACCTGACCTACTTGAAGATGTCCCTGTTCATTGCAGGGGTGGTTGGACTAGGTGACCTTTAAAGGTTCTTTCCAACCCAAATGACTCTATGATAAATAAAAATCCCCTTTACACTGATTTTTGGTGGCTTAGGCAAGCTTTACCAGAAGTAACAACTGGGTCACTGGTGAGGCCCCACCTTGAGTGCTGNCCATCCCTGGAGGTGTTTCAGAAAAGGGTCGATGTGGTACTGAGGGACAGGGTTTAGAAGGGGTTTTTGTCAGGGGGGGTTAATGGTTGGACTTGATGATCTTAAAGGTCCCTTCCAACCTCACCCATTCTATGATTCTATTAGAGAATATAAAAGCATCTAAGCAGTGTCAGCTCACTGGAGGTGAGAAGGTGGGGTGATGAACCAGGAAGTAGTCTAAATTCTTCCCAGGTAGCAGTTTCCTGAGAAATTCTATGAGATTACTCTCAACTTGATGGTTGGTGTGCTACTCCCTTCATTTCTACTGGTTCAGAGCCATTTAGTAGTTTTCAAAACATTTTGTTATGGCTGGAGCTCTTTTTCTTCCAAGCACTTTATCTTGTCTAGGCATTCTTTTTTCTTAATGTTATATTTTATTACTGATTTCACTGGTTGTAAATTCTGTGCAATTCAGTGGAAATATTCACTAAAGCAGCTCAAGGTAACCATATGCATGAAAGCTGGTAGGATGAGTTTCAAATGCTAATGCAAAAGAGGGGTGATGAGGATAATCTGCATTTTGAAGGGACAATATTCTACGCTGCCCTCCAAAAAAGAATGGCTATTCTGGTGTGGTTTTGGTTTTTTTTAAAGCTTAGGACTTTTCTTCACTGTTTACATCATAATTCCCAACTTGTTCTCGGGAGAAGAACTTCTTACACTTCAGATTTCTAGGAGCTGATCTTGAGTTGTTTAAACTGAGTTTAATGGCTTTGGAATGATCTCTACTGAACACCAAGTATGCTGCAAATAATGAGGGGGAAAGGTACAAATACTCTGCTTGGATGAATCAAAAAGGGAAAATGTGCCTGGAATAGGTATGAGGGAGGTTTTGTAATGTTTCGAAAGAGTAGGTGTAAGGTTTATGAAAGTTTTCACCAAACAAAAGAAGTTCCAAATGTTTGCACAGTTATCATTGCTGACACTAGTCTTAACGTAAGTAAAGAGGTTTCCTCTCTGAGATGGAATTCTTTTTTGATTGCTTTGAGCCAGGAAATAAGGTAGAAAAAAACGGTTTCTGGTACCCTAAATTCAATCTTTACATGTTCTGAAGGCATTATTTAATTTTATCAGTTATTTGTTCCTGTTCATATTATGACTATTAATCTTTCCTTTCATAAATTATTTTTTAGCAAAATTGTAATGTATGTACCAGAATCATTGGTGCAGAAGACACTAAGCTCCTAAAGGCACCTCTTCTCAGTAGTTCATGCAAAAGTGGTTTATTATATTCTATTTTACATGGAAAATTTACACTGTAATTGACCTGTACTAGATTGCTTTTGATAAATGCTTTATCATACAATGGAAATGGTATGTAAATTTGAGGTTACCTTTGAATTCTAACTGGCCCTTTCCTGGAAGGTAAAAATAAAAGAAAAATATCACTTGCAAACTTGTTCCAAACCTGTAGTTCTGGAATAGGGAACCTGGAACTAGAACTTGCAGCAACGCATCAGAACCAAATCTCCTTTCCTTGAGATCTGTTGCCAGTCTAGTTTGCAGATCAAGCTGCGGAGAATGTAACAGTACTTTTCAAGACATCCTTCCATTCACAACTCAGCAACTGTTTTCCACTGTCAGTGAAAGCAGTTGCCCCAGTCACAGTTTTTCTTAGCCAAAGACTGAGATTTCCTGAAGATGGGTGGGTGTGGTCACCATTTGGCATGGCATACAGACAGGGGTCGATGTTTAGAATATCTACTAATAAAATATAGTGTTGGTTCTGAAAGGCATGTTATCTTGCCTGTTATAAAAACAAAAAAAATTTCATGCAGGAAATTGTACTTGTATTTGTTGCCCTTTTTCTTCCTTTATGGCCAAGAGCATAGTATGCATAAATGCAACCAATCACATGATAAAGTAATTGAAGGTCAGGTATGATACATTTCTTGTATTCAGGATGAAGTTTTTCTTATTTTACTGTTGGTGTCATGCCCACAACGATAAGCAGCTTTACAAATTGACAGATTTATCATCTTGACATTCAATTTTCTGTGTAACTTTTCCAAAGCTGTGAGGATATTTCTATTTGGAAAAATAAACTGATTATGATGATGTACAGATTTTTTTATACTGTATTCAAATTTTTCTTTTCAGTTCTAACCTTGGTCTGTGGTACTGAGGTGACTGGATCTCCTGTGCTTGGTAATAATGCCCAGTAGTTAAGAACTGGAGACAAAGTCATGGTGCTGTATTGATGGTGTTGAAAATACCGTGGTTTAGTCAATCCTTGAACCAAAGTGTTGAAGATTTGATGCATGGAATGCTTTCTCTAGACCGAAGTTATGAATTTATAAGTTGGTAACTTTTCTCACATGGAAAAAACAGCAGCATTATAAAGGTAGGGTTGATGTGGTAAACAGGAGAAGAGGGGTGAAACGGGGAACTGTCTAAACATAACCATGAAAACACAATCAGTCAGGTTTAAACATCAGTGGTGAAATGTGACAGACAATTTGCCTTATAGATGATGGAAGTTGAGTAATTATTTTGAAACAGTTTTACAGGGAACTAGAAATTTTATTTTTCAGAAAGACTGTAATTTCAGGGGAGATTAAACTGTCTATAACTTAAAGTATTAGAGTCAACACAGAGCAATTGTGACAAGTTTGCAACTCTTCTCATGTCCGTCTGAACTAAATTCAGTGAACTAAAGAAGCATTGCATTTTGAAGGACAAATTTTCTTTATGAAAATAAGTATGGACCAGTAAAATAATTTAATTAGCTATTATGAATGTTAGCTGAAGCAACTTCAGACTATGCTGACTACTTTTCAGTGACACTTGAGGAAATGTCTTTTGTTTTGTATCATTTTTTTCTTGAGAACTGGACAAGGTGAAGAAGTCCTGCAGAGTGAACCAAGCTCCTGATGAAAGAGGAAAGGAAAACTGGGTTAACTTCTCACAATGACAAGAAGTGGGGGAGGAACGCTGAAACACGACAAAGGTGTTGTAGATGCATGAGCCCAGACAGCTGTGAGTGCAAACAAGAGGAGCCATCCATTTCTCCTACTCATCCCTTTCTGGAGGACAGAAGGTCAGGAAGGGTGATTCTCTTTATCATTAGAAGTTATGGTGGATTTCAGAATATACTATTATGGGTGACTTCTTTGCAAGCCATACAAAGTCAGCAGCATTCTTATGCCAATTAGTTCCAACTTTCAAATAGATGGTGGACAAGAGTTAACTCTGCCTTTTCAGCCTCTCAGGTTATGCCTTTAACTGTAGCTTGAAATAAATTGCTCTGCAGATGAACAGAGGACTCAGTTCTCCTGGGCTGTCAACCTAGCACCCTTCCCAAGTCTAAAACTGACTTAAATAGAAAACAAATAAATCCAATAGCTGTAAGACCTGATAAAGTGCTAGCTAAAAAGGGGAGACCCAAAGGAGTACAAGTATGATTTAGCAAGAGAAATACCATTCTCAAATGAGTAGTTCATCATGTCAACTCTGTTACTGCCAAGGTAGCAACAAGTAAGATGGTAAGAACGCTTTAAAAGAATAAAACAATCAAACACCCTAATCTGAAAACCAGTGTCCTTTTTGTTCTTGTTGGTACAGAAGCTTCGATATAAAAGCAAGGATCAGAATAGGCTGACGTAGGGTCAGAAGCATTTACTAGCCTAAATGACTTCCTGTATCTGTACCTGTAGGATGTAGGGTACGGCTGTAAAAAAAGCTAGAGAAAATTCCAGCTCTCCAGAAAAATACCGAGTTGGCTGTATGCATATTATCAGTGGTGGTATAGGAAGAGTAAAATCCTTCCACAAAAGGAATGCATGGTTCAAGTTTGAAGTATAGCGAACCAGGTTTTCCGTGGTGTTAAAGCAAACAATCCTGTTTACGAACACGAAGCTAGCTCTCTAATTCAATTGCACTTTTTTCAGTCCAGGCGGCACAGGGAAGGGCACTGGACCTTCACCTTCTGTTTCCTATTTGTGATGGTTCTGAGGACTAGTGAGGTTGTAGCTTACTCACTTGAATAAATAGACTTTAGAGACAAAGTAGAAATGATCTAATGCTAATATGTCTGTGAAAGGGTATAAGGGAGGTCAAATTTCGAATCCAAGGTTAATGTCCAGCAAACTGATGAAATAAACGGACTATCCTAGAAAAGTAATTCACTTAAGTGAATTAAGTCTTTTTAAGCTCTCAATCCTGTCAACATCTGCCGTATTCAAAACTGATAAAAATGTTGGAAATGCTCAGTTCATTTAGTACAATAAATCCTGCTCTGTTTTATAGAGAGAATAATTTAAAAGGACTGACTTTTTGGTATTGCAGCATTCTAGTAATAGGGAATTTAAACCGATAGTGGATTCACTCCTAAATGGTTTGAAAGGCTTGCAAAAAGCAAAAAGACAAAACGGCTTACCCGAATGCCATTAAGATCTTTATCTTTCCACCTCCATCTTTCTCTAAACCATGCTGAAATTTATTTTAAGTTTGGATAGCTCTAGCAAACCTTTCCTTGCCTGTTGTTGCTTTTTGTCTTTAGTCAGCACCACTTAACCTTTCTGTCAGCGTGACCAGTTTCTTCAAGCTGATAATAAAATAAAAAGTTCAACTCTATGAATATAAAAATATGAATTTAAGTTAATCGATTTAGGGTACCTATTTTAGGCAGCTAAGTTTAAAAGTTGATTTAATCTCTTCCCTTTAAGGCCTAATTCAGATATCAGTTGTTTGCTGGAATTATACTGGCTCTGTATCTTTCAAATTAGATCAGAATCAGACTAATCAGCTTTTGGAAAGAAAAGTTTTATTGCCTTGCACACAGGCTTCTAATGCACGGTTGTACCAACATAAATGAGAAATAACTACATTTAAAAAGGAGAACTGGAATGATAATACAGATGTAAGTCATTCCTAACACCAAAATTTTTCAGTGATTGGAAATATCTTGAGCAGCACTTTGACCTTGTGTTAGTTTATTCCTGCATAGCTTTGTAATTATGCTAACAAATGACTACACCAGCATTTAAAGGACTACAGCAACACTTACCTAGTTAAGGGAAAATTTATAATGGGGCAGAGGTAGCCTGTGTGTTTCAAAGATTCTTTTCTTTTTCTCTTTTTTCTTAGATCAAAAATGGGATAAGGGTCTTATTCCTAAAGATTAGCTAAAAGACTCCGCTGAAGGGAGACAAGCTCTTGTATTAAGTCCTGAAGAGCAAAATTATATGGAAGACCCCCCTCAGAACTGCAGTCAGGGTTGTGCAGAGAGACTTCTTGGCTTGATATTTCCTTTAAGTTTTGTGTTGATGAACAAAATACAGTGCAGAAGAGACTATTTTTTGTAAAGACACTGAATTCTTGTTGGTTTAGAACCACCAGCAACCACCAGTTTTCAGTTAGAAGGAAACATGTCTTTTGTGTGTAAACTGGCAAATCCTTTTAGCTTTTTAACCCGTTTTTAAGAATTATAAATTCTTTATGCCAGGTAGTAACACTGAAGAAGTTTCAGTTAGATACTGATATAAAACATCAGATGTTCATTGTACATTTTGGATGGGACTTTAATACAAGCTTAAGTAACTTAAAAGCCCTCTCGACTTTCAGTGAAAAAAGCAACTTCTGCATTTATTCAAAAATGGGATTTCGGTCCTCATTATCAAACATTCAGGAACATTTATTCTTGAATTTGTATGATTAAAGTTATTTAATTATAGGATTCTAAAAACAGGGGAGAAGCTTGATTACATATGGAAAGGTATTTGTAAAACGAGTGGTATCATGAATTATAAATTAATCCAGTCTAATTCCTGGATGTAATATATTTTCTAGTTATGCAGATTGGAGAAACATATAAGACTCAATGTCAAATTGAGACATACACAAGTCTATGGGGCTGGATGGGATCTACCCAAGGGTACTGAGGGAGCTGGCAGATGTGATCACCAAGCCACTTTCCATCATTTCTCAGCAGTTCCTGGCAAACCGGGGAGGTCCCAGCTGCCTGGGGACTAGCAAATGTGATGCCCATGACAAGAAGGGCCAGAAGGATGATCTGGGGAGTTACAGACCTGCCAGTCTGACCTCGGTGCCTGGGAAGGTTATGGAATAGATCATCCTGAGTGCTATTACACAGCACATGAAGGACAACCAGATGATCAGCCCCAGCCAGCGTGGGTTCATGAAAGGCAGGTCCTGCTTTACTCACCTGATCTCCTTCTATGACAAGGTGACCCACTTGGTGGATGAGGGAAAGGCTATGGATATTGTTTACCTGGATTTCAGTAAGGCCTTTGATACAGTTTCCCACAGCATTCTCATGGAGAAACTGGCTGCCCACGGCTTGGACAGGAGTATTCTTCACTGAGTAAAACACTGGCTGGAGAGCCCAGTCCAGAGAATGGTGGTGAATGGAGTTAAATCCAGTTGGTGGCCAGTCACGAGTGGTGTTCACTGGGGTCTAGTTCTCTTTAACATCTTTATCAATTGAGTGCACCCCTGGTAAGTTTGCAGATGACACCAAGTGGGAGTGTTGATCTGCTTGAGGGTAGGATGGCTCTGCAGAGGGATCTGGACAGGCTTGAATGATGGGCTGAGGCCAATGGCATGAGGTTCAACAAGGCCAAGTCCCAGGTCCCGCACTTGGGTCACAGCAACCCCATGCAACGACACAAGCCTGGGGAAGAGTGGCTGGAGAGCTGCCTGGCAGAAAAGCACCTGGGGATGTTGGTTGAGAGCCGGTATGTGACCCGGCAGTGTGCCCAGGTGGCCAAGGCATCCAACAGCATCCTGGCCTGTATCAGGAACAGTGTGGTGAGCAGGACTAGGGAAGGGATCATCCCCCTGTACTGGGCACTGGTGAGGCCCCACCTCGAGTGCTGCCTTCAGTTTTGGGCCCCTCTCTACAAGAAAGACATTGAGGTGTTGGAGCGTGTCCAGAGAAGGGAAGTGGTTGAGGCACCATCCCTGGAGGTATTTAAAAGATGGGTAGACATAGTGCTTAGAGATTTGGTTTAGTGATGGGTTTTGTCAGAGTTAGTTTGATGGTTGGACCAGATGATCAAAAAAGTCCCTTCCAACCTGGGCAATTCTATAATTCTATGATTCCGTGATTGTCTCTCTACAGAGAATTCTAAGCCCAAATCTTGCACTACTGGTTGTATCTGAGTATTCGTTGGGGAATGAACCAAACTCAGTCTTTAGTGGAACCTCGTGGTTCTTCCACTTCCACTGGTTACTCTTACTGTCCTGAGAGATACACTGACAACTGAAATAATAAAACAGTCTAGTCTGAGGCTGATAAGCTTGATAAATTAAATCTTACTTATTTGGATGTTTTGTCTTTTTTATGAAGATGTTTAGTTTACAGAACACTTAATGGAAGTATATATATTATATTTTTCTTAATACAATAGCCTATCAACAAATGTTCTCATGATTTATTTGTCAGAACAACTGTTTCTGTTCTAGAAAGCCATAGGGTTGCAATCAATTTAGGTACATGCTCAATGCTAACCTTTCAGGTTCAGGTAGAATTATTCTCAGTCTCCATAAAATTAATTCTCTTCTGTGACCATCTTTTCCATCTATAAGCATGAACTTCTCCTTCTTTTCACCATGATAACCAAACATTAATTCACTTAAGTGTAATTTAGTTTTGTCAACTGAGTGCATTATAGGAAGGGAGATTCCTGTGTTTATACTCTTTTGTGCAGTAAATAAGCTTTGGATAATAAAAAGGTCAGTTTCCCTATCCAGGAGATATAGGAGGCCCCCAAAAAAGATAACTCGTAGGAACGTCCTGACAATTTATATATGGCATGTGTATACAAATATATATCTCTCTGATGTGATTCTTTCATTGCAGTCTTGGTGTTTGGTAAGATGTATTTGGTGGCGTACTTTGGGAATACGTGTTCTTCCTATGAGCTCTGACTAACAAAGCTTCCAGAGAAGTGATAGTTTGAGACTTGAGCTAAAAAGTCCCATCTTTCAGTAACGGTTAGTGGTGTGTTATATTACTTAAAAGTACAACATTCAAGAATTACTTCTGCCCATTGTATAGTTCATAAATACAGTTATAGTATTACTTTTAGTTCATACATCCTTGTACCTTTCACTGTGCGTCAGTGAGCACACAATGACTCTTCCCTTTGTATGAAGTTATTTTCAGCTAGAGAGCATGGGGCTTCTGAAAATTATCACTCTTTAAGATAGAGAGGTCAACCAGATCCTTGATAGAAATTAAAAAAAAGGATGAAGGGAGCACTTCAGGGTTTTTTTTCCTCTGAAAAGAAAAGTAGTCTGAGCCAAAACTTCATATGATTGGTAGTCACTGTTCCACTAAATCTGAAGTTAAAATTGAGCATGCACTTACAGGAACTATGTAGTTTTTAGAGAGTCAAGAATGTGGTGTTCTCTTTAGTTGTCAGCATTTCTGTAGTGGCATATATGGTTTTGGTCACGATGTGTACCACTTTGTCAGAGGCAATGCTCAACCAATCCAATTTTCCTAGGAAGTTCTCAAGTGTTTACTTGTACCATGACTGAAACAGACGTCTTCATCTTTCCTGAAGACAAACTGGTTGAATTAATGACAGTGCTTCAGTTTTCTCTGTTCTAGTAACCACAACGATCTGAAGATAGTATGAAACATTTGATTACAATTTTCATTATTAAATACTGTTTTCCTATGGCTTACTGTACAAGGCCAATAGAGAAATTACTGCTGGGTGTTTAAACATTATTCGTTAGTTTCTAAAAAAAACAAACCCCAAACCAACAATATAATTTGTATGTGGAAAAAATTATTGTATAATTTGATATACTCATAGTAATGTCTTCTAATAGCAATTCTGATAGTGGTGAATGACAATTATTAGGCCCCAGTGAATATTCAGAAACAGCTGACATCTACTGGATGAAGACTAATTATATTGATTATGGTGCCAGGCTGCACAGACTAAAAAAATTTTGAGATGTTTAGGATGATTGAAAAAAATTAACATGACAGTTCAAGCCAGTGTGATTAACATGACAGTTCAAGCCAGTGTGCTACTTATATTTCAAGACTTCTTCAGGATTTTATCATACAGTTCTGCTTTAAAAAAGCTGTAAGAATATATCGTGTTACTGTTACTATTCACTGATAATCAAGGCCCATTTTAAAAGAATAAATGAAACTGGTGTTGTCTAGTGTAGACACAAAAATGATGAGGTTCTCATCAATCAGTTTTTCCACTCACAGGCATTATTTTATTCTGCAACTATTCAGCAATTCCTAGAAAAACCTGAAGTGATACATCTAGTTTTCGAGTCTCTTTATTTGCCTGTGTTCTGGGTGATTCCTGCATTCAAGCAGTTGAAATTCCAGTTGGGTGGACACTGTAAGAATTCTGGAAGGAGAAAAGCCACCCAGCATGAAGTTATTTTTAACAGTTCTTGTTTTTCTTAATCTAATATGAATCTAATTAATCTAATTAATCTAATATGAATAAGTTTTCCAGACTGAAAATGTGGTTAATGCTTGGTTTTTCTGATGCTCATAACATTAATGTTGATAGTAATGTTAGAGTCACCGAGATGCTTTTCATCTAACCCATGTGGCCATACTTATTAAGGTTCAAGTACTGTAAGATCGTACTTTAAAGCCAAAGGACACATATGACAGAAGTAGTACATCCCATCTGATTTGCCCTTAAAAGGGATGGAAGCACTACAAAGGAAAGAAAACGGTTTGGGAAATTTATGGTTCCACATGTATCTGTTTCTCACTGTAGCACCACAAAGGTTAAGCACTGCCTGACTGCACACAATGACAAATCAGGCTATTCCATAACACTCACCACTTAAAGCCCATGAGAAACATTTCCTCAAAGACCAGTATTGAAAAAAGCCATTACCTTTCAACTGCAGTATGAAAAATACACCCCATATCTCACCTAAAATGTCTAATTATTACACTGCTACGCTATAGTCAGGTCTTACTTTTTTATTCAGCTGATCTTGCAATAATTAGAATGTTAGACAAAAGAGTGACTTTTGTGGTCCGTGGAAAATAGACGTCACATACTCTTGATCAGAAAAAGACTGTTAAGATGGAGATAGCAGTGTCCTGAATTAGGCCCGTAGTGAAAGCAGAAAATTATCCAAGTCACTTATTTTTCAAGACTGGCTTGATTGTTCTCTTTTCTTCGGAAAAGCTGTGCAGGCAATGACATTTTCTTTAAGACATCAGATATGCAGTATATTTAATGCATTTTTCATTCCTCTAATTGTAATAGAAAAACATTCCCTTCCTTTTTTTCAGATTTTCTTAGCTTTAATATATTCTATTGAGCTTTCCATTTGAAGACCGCATATAGTTTTCTTATCTCAATACTCAATAGGCTCTATCTGTCCACAGTAATCTTTGTCAATTTTAACTTAAAATTCAACAATGTTCACATCAAGAACTACACAACAGAATACTATGACAAACTGTAGTTTCCTCAGAACTTATAATATACAACAGTAGTTCACTTCCTAAGCTTACTTTGGAATGGTTATCTTGTCATTATGGACACTCAAGTTAATGTTCCTTTCTTCTAGCATTTTTTTTTTTAACCAACCACAGGATCTAGTATTGCTTATATTTAGAGCCTAGTCTTAGGCTGAACACCATTGTGACAGCCAGTGCATTTGCACTGGGGTAAAAAATACATGTATCAAGGAAAAATAAGGTTAAGTGGATTAAAAAAAAAGGAACTGCAGATATTATATCTACATGATCAAGATACAATTCCTTTTTAATACATGTTCTGATGTCTCTGGCATGAAATAACTAGCTACACTACGTGTGCTGTCATGCTAGAATAGTCTGTAATGTTTTTCCAGGTGAGGTTCATCTAATCTAACTTTGTTTTTAGTGTCTCCGTTTGTGCTTTCTCATTCCCTTAGAGTAGAAAGGAATAGGCACATCTGGGGCATGTTTCATCTCATTTGAAAATAGACTTCTAAAATGTTACTGGAATTACTCCCTCAATGTGATTTAGCTTATGTTTCTTGAAAAAAAAAAAAAAAGGGCCCCTTCGCACTGCCTGACTTGCAATGGGGACACCTACACCATGGGTATTTCATTGTTCATCTTTACCATCTCAAGTTAAATACCAGAACTGATCTCAACTGTATATATTCTATGAAGTTATGACAACTAGAGCATGTTGCATAATGGATATAGTTTGGCCGAAGTAAACCCCCTCTACTGAGGGAAGCAGCAATACAAAGAAAGAAGTGAGTGGGGTAAGAGGAGGACAGTTTTTTCAAACCCAGCTCTCTCCACGGAGGTACTAAGAGATCCAGGGAAAAGCTGCTTTCGGGACTAGAGTTTTGGGAACAGAACAATGTCTTGTCTTTTGCACATTAATGTAATAATTACACTTATAGACAGAAATCTACTAATGTTGAAAAAAGATCCTCAAGTTAAATACCAGAACTAACCTTATTTTAATTTGGCTACCTCATAGGTGTGCATTATAATATAATCTCTGATCACATGATTATAATCCGGTTTTCTGAAGGAATCCGTAACCCTTGTGGGCTGGAGACAATACTCACTGAATACACAACTATTGATCTTTTATATATACAAGACTAATAAGCAGCCATTAGTTTTTTAATCTCAACATCTGAATCCATCACTTATTCTGATTCGCACTCTTAGTTACTGTCTAATAGAATATTTTAATTACTGCTTATTCCAATTCGAGAGATGTATGCAGAATAACAAATTTGAAACATTTCCAGCCACTCTAAATTAAGTTTCTCTTCATCCGGTTGTTCTTTCAATGTTCCAGTGAGTACTCCAGTACTAACTCACATATGACCTGTCCTTCAAAAGTAATAAACAACAACAAAATATGTAGGAAAAAAACCCCACAACCAATATCTTGTGAAACACACACTTATTAGACTTCATAAATATCATAATTTTTGGAAAAGCTGAATGAAGCATACAACTTGCAAATGTAGAACAGGAATGTTGTCACGTAAGTGTGCTGCTCATCTATTTTTTCTTAGAAAAGAACCATTAAAAAAATATTATCAAAATTTATTTTGAACAGGAAAAACCCTCACGTAGTTTTTATTGCTAATTTTATTTAGAGAATAAATATTTGCATTGCCTGCCCTCTCATCCCTTTGAAGCAAGGCAAAGTTATTCCTTCAAATGTATTGTTAATCTAACTAATAAGCACTTATGTCCCCAATTAATTGAAGTTACAGCCTTTGTTACAGATGAGAGTTCTCCTTTCACTGAAAGTGATGTATGAAAGGGCTCAGCCCTCAACTTTGGTGTACTTCAGTGCACCTGGATTCTTTATTCTCCCTTGACTGATTTTCTGGTTCTCACAGATTAAGACATCACCAAGCCTCCCTGCCAACAGACTGCCTACTTCCAAATTTTGTACAGCCATGAGGAAAGGCTTGTTAGCTTTTGTGGGAAAGAGAATAGGCATTACTGCCCAGAGTTATAATGCTTTTTTTAAATTTAATATTTTGTCTTCTTTAGGTACCTGTGGAAAGAGACATTTCTGTTAGGAATGTATGTGACAATATAAAATTCCATTTTCGTAGATGATATTCAAATCTGATCATTATTACCATTTTTTTTTCAGTAAAATTTAAGTAGTTGGCTACCACTTAAAAAAAGGAGCACAAAAATATTAGCAATTTAATTATTTTAAATTGTTTTTTAAAACATTTGTTATCTCCTACTTGCTTATTTATATGCTTTTCTCCATATTACTTGTCTATACTTAGGCGAAACAATAAAAGTGAAATATTGATTGTGTGATTGAAAGAAAGTAACAAAATACTAAGTAGATGTGAGGAAAATTGAAAATTAAAGGAGGGGAAAATCTCATACTCACCAAATGCAAACTAAAATGTTTGTTTGCATTTTGATTTGGCAGCCTATTTTTCCATACGCATTAAGGACTTCAGAGTACTGGTCCAAAATGTTTTTTATTGTCACTTCATTGTTCATGTTCTTCTTACATGCAGGGAGAGTGTCCATTAAAATGATCTGACTCCTGTGAATTTGTCAGTGAATTTTCAAGTTTTCCTACAAAAAATATTTAATTTATTTAGTAACAAAATGAAGTTTTGAAATTTGAAAAATGTAAAAAGGGTAAAGCTTTGCTTGTTTTCAATTAATCTAGAGTATTCTTATCTTTTTCATTATTTTCAATCTTTTTTTCCATGTGAAGAAAGGTTAGTTTTGAAAATTTGAAGTATCCAAGGAAACTAGAATAGTATGGCTAGGGATTCAAAATAAAACAAACAAACAAACAAAACCAGGATCAAATATGATATAAGGAAGAAGGGGTAAACCAAACATGAACACTTTTAAAAACCTGAAATAACAATCAATTTCTGGTTTGGAAATGTTTAATTTCAATCTTACTTAAAAAAAAAAATACATATATCTAATCACATCTATACTATTTTATTCACTAGGTGTTTTTCGACAAAGTGAAAGACATTTTATGAAGTACAACTTTCTCATTTTAAAAACTTGGTCCAGCGCTCAGTGCTGTAGAGTATCTGTGGCTTAAGATGGCTACCAGGTCTGTCGTAATATCTGGGCACCTTAACAATGTTTTCACATTGCTTGTTAGAAATTGAGAGTTCATTCAAATGTAAATCTTGAAAAAAAGAAAAAAATTCAATTAGAGTGACACGTCTCATTTAAATTCTGCTTCCATGTTTTCAATGGGTAGCTTCTGTATTTTAGTTGGACTAAGAGCCATGCAAGCAGACTGGCACCACAGAGCAATATATTGATATTAAGAGTCGTTTACACATAAAACCTGTTTCACGGTTGTGCTCCTGGAGAAAAAAATTATCACATTTTTCAGGGACATGCGTAATGGCTTTGCAGTAGGGGAGTGTAACAAATGTTGCCTGCTCATTGTCCAACCTAAAAGGAAGAAAGCCAAATGGGAAAGGTATAATCCTGGTGGCAGCACTGTGTTGCCAGTGGGTCAGCCATACCCTCCACAAAGTCAGAGGCTGCTCTAGCAAGCTGTGCATCTAGAAAACTCCTCTGGCTGCAGCAGGTGGGAACAGAGCACGTCTAATTAACTAACAATTTGCTTATCAAAAGCTGTGGCAAGTGAAGTACTATATGATGAGATGATAATACATTTGCTTCTCCATCTGATCTACACCTGCTCAAAACAAGATGATACAGATAAATTATTTTTGTTTATGAATATTCTTAGGAGAGAGAGATATTTCTTGCTGAACTATTCTTCATTTTATTCCTGTAAGCCACCATTATTTCTCATGGCAAATATCAAACTATTTTGGAGGCACTGCTTGCTAAAAGGAGTTACCAAAACTGGCAAACTCTTCATATTATTTTGTGCCATCATATTTTCTCTTGATTTTAGGTTCCTCTGCAGTAGAAACATAGAAAAACAGTAACAATTCAAATTCCAAAGTCTTCCTAATGTGTCCCAATGTGTCTGCTGTAGGTGAAGGCTTTTCTATTATTACCATATAATTTTTTCCAGAGAAAAATACCTAGTTTGCTTCTTTTCCTATTTGTTGTGTCACACGACTCCAGAAGCTCACAGTCCTTAATTCTGTACTTTAAGTGATGTCGCAACATCCCACCCAACATGGTGGGACTTCATAGCTCTTCTTTCCATCAGTACATAGTTTTTCATAGTCCTTTATGAGGTATGGACACTATTTAAAGTGGTTTTTCCTGTTTTATTGGTTGTGCGTGAGGTAGAGCAAGTATTTATATTTTACATCTGGTTTTGACAGAGGTTTTGGCTTAAAAATTGTCCAGTATTTAACAGTACCATGTGCGGTTGAGAGAGGTGCAGTTTCACACTGTTTAGCATAATGTACTGCCATAGTTATATGTGTATATATATATGTGGTGTTTGATACAAAATCAGGATGGTAGTTGCTTATCTCCTTCTGTCTTCCACCAGAAGATAATGGGTTAATCACATTTTAAATGCCTGGACAGCTCAGTAATTGTCATATATAAAGTAAAATGATTAAATAATAAAATATGGTTAGTAATGCAATTGGATTCCCTGCTTGAAAGGGAGAAGGAAGTGTGAAGCAGAGAAAGAAGGTGAAAATGTTAGCAGTGAATACAGAATACGGCGACAGAACTAACTTTTTTCCTTGAATAGCTGAGCATGCATTTTTTGTTGAGTGTTAAAGATTTGACAGAAAACTTATTTTTGCTTATTGGCCGTGCAGCTTCCCAAATGCTGGGAGAATGCCTGGATTGACCTCAATCTTTGGGATATCATTACATTTTCATATGAATCAAAATGCAGAGACAGTTCTTCAGAATGGAATTTGTATAGCAAATGTTCCCTTTGCCTTATATACTATAACAAAATATGTCAAAACAATGATGTGGTGGTTAGACTGTGCAGAGGAGACACTACTACACACTTTTCCTCTGACTTAGAAAAAATAATTTAATTTTCTTGAGCTTTCGAGTCTACCTCTTTAGGACTACAAACGTCCACAGTCCTTTAGGACACTTGAAAACCATACTTTTTCTCTGTCGACACCCGATGAGGGTTTGCAAAGGTTAGCAAATTCTTTTGATAGACCCAGCAGAGTATTTTGGGTCCATACTCTGCGTTGTCATCTGTGGTAGGGGCTAAGTAAAACTGATGCATGTTCGAAAGCCACCATCTTGGCTGGTACCAGACATTGAATTAAGGGCTTGCTCAAGAGTAAAAGTATCAGTTCCAAAAACTTAACTAAAAAGCTAGGCCGTTGTGCTGGAAGTCTAATAGGATTGTATTTTAATGTTCTGACTGGACACACATGATAATACATAATTAGAGCCACACAATTTCATTTTATTTAATCTCTGGTATAGTACATTCCTTTGAAAAGTGTGGTAAAGGTGTCTTGAAGCTACTAGTAAATTTGGATGGTTTCACTTAAATAAAATTTGTGGAGACTTTTCAGTTGGCTGTTTTCTGCAGAGCACAATCTGTCTCAATGAGTCTATTCCGAGTAAAATCTTGTTAGCAGACTAGTTCCTACGATATTGAACTTTATATGGTAAATCAGTCTAGGTGTAATTTTGCAATTTTTTTTTGAGCTACAGTTTGAACACTGGCTGCTCAAATCATAGATTCTTTATTCTGCCTGTAAAAATGGAATCACACTTATCAATACACCAGTAAATGTGTACAGTTTGGTTTTAAATGTTTAGCTACCATTAACTGTGCCTTTAATATATATTGTTCAATTCATAAAGGTAAGTATTGTAGAACTAATTCTGGGTTCATCTGGTGCGTCTCTGATAATGGAGAAAGGGTAGGAGCAATTTATATCAACAGGCAACCTACAGAATCATTAAAAACACCATTCAGGCTATGATTTACAAAAGGGACAATTGCAGCAGGCAGATTTTTAATTTTCAAAACAATAAGACCTGCTTTAGGTCTTATGGTTTTGCAACGAGATGATGTTTTATCAAGGGTAAGACAGTTTAGTCACATACTGTGTTTCATACATGAGATCTGTCATTATTCAGGTGTGATTGTATCATCTTGGTTTGTACTGATAGTACATTATGTTAACAGTAGTCCTATTAGACCAGAATGGGAGCAATGCCAGAATGAAATCCTTACT
This sequence comes from Rhinoptilus africanus, assembly GCA_013400135.1. Classification (NCBI taxonomy): domain Eukaryota; kingdom Metazoa; phylum Chordata; class Aves; order Charadriiformes; family Glareolidae; genus Rhinoptilus; species Rhinoptilus africanus. The sequence continues at coordinate 5,263 of VXBO01010746.1, read as the reverse complement.
GTGTGCCTGAACTCTGAACCCATGGCAGTAAGAATGTGAAAACCAATACAAACATCGAGTTACTCATTTATGGGAACTGCTCCTGGGCTAACTTCACAAGAGTTCTTTCCTGCTAAAGCTTCACAGAGGATAGGGTTAACCTTCTGCAAAGCTGTGGGCTTCACTTAGAAGAGTAGTACAGATGCAGAGCAGCCCCATGTGTGTCAGGGGACATTTCATACCTCCTTGCACGAGACTGAAATTACGGGCAGAAATATCCATGTTCCCACAGCTATATAGCCTCATGACCTCCTCTCATGTCCCTTTCTTTCATACCAAAAGTGAATCCTTTATGTACTGTTGTGATCTTTCAGTAAATCCAAATTGGTCTCCAAACAACTATCAAGAAAACGGGGAGAATGATACAGCATGTGCAACTGCTAGCCAGGAAACAAGCGTTCCATGTTTTCAGATTTCTGAAGAGTAGTAAATGTCACTTGAAACACATATAATATTTATAAAACCAGAGCAAAATGTCCTAACAAAAATTTTCATTTTTAAATTGACGCATACTCTATCCGTTTCATTGAGCAAATACACATCTTTGCTTTCCTCCCCCTCCCTTGTGTTTCTCTGGGACAGCCTGGCTGCAGCTGTGATTCAAGATACCACAGTTCTTTTCCCGAGTCACAAAAATATTGCAACAACCATCTGATCAGAAACAGGAGAAGCTGAACGACACTTTGTTAATGCTTACTTCTACTCAATTTTTTCTTTCTTCCTGGTTTCTCATATGTCAAAATTGCCTTGATTCTAATTCACAAATTTATATTTATTTATAGAATATATAAAGACCCTAAGTTTGGATAATTCATCTCTGCTCTGCTATTTTAGACTTTTGAATCTTCATTAGTGACCTGGAAACCTCAGAAAAAAATAGGCCACTTGATCAATGAGAGATGAGATAATCATTATTAAGATGGAAACTTTCCATCAAGAGCTCTTCAAATACCTTTTTGTTAATTACTTCCTCACCAACATTGGAAAAAGGAAGTTAATTTACAGAAAAATGGCAAACAAATGGAAATAAGGAAGTTTGCACAAAGACTGTGAAAGTTATCTAAGCTTTTGCTGAAAAGATTGGAAGGAAGAACATTGTACTATTCAGTCTCAATGAGTTCATTAATCCCTAGTGGCCATCTAATACAAATATTTAGGTCCACACCAAAAGCTGAAAAAAACTCTCATTGCTCTTTGGGACAAATGTAGGAGTAGCAACTGTTAGAGAGTAAAAGTTGGTGTTTATCCCATTTATTCATGTTGGCTTTAGGGGTTAATAACCTGCTCATTTGAAGGTGTTAGGCTGAATCAGTTCACGTTAGCTCCTCAGATACATTTTTTTTTTAAGCAAATGGATTAAAGACCTTATGCTAAACTGCACGTGTTATTATTGTGAGGATAATTGGCTGTATATTCTCACTTTACAGTAGGCATTCAATAGCAGATGGTGCCTTGATGTCTCATTTTTCAAAAATATAGTAGATTACACTCACTAGTATGCTATAAAGTATCATCATAAATAATTGCCACTAAAGGAGTTGGCAAATTAAAAACATATATTATGACATGCATTTCAATAGAATTTGAAATGGCTCCTACCTGTTCAGAGACAACTTGTGAAGTGCTGTAGAGCACTTTGAAATACAAGATGTTACATATTAGTAATAGCTCTTATAATATTTTTGTCTGCCTATTACTAGACTGTATTTTTCCTGTAACTTGCCCATGAGATATTCATGTCACACTGCATCTTTATTTCTAGAGCTCTCGGTTGCAGGGCTTAAATCATTCTTTAAGGTTTATTCATTTGGCTTTGCTTTTTAATTGTATGCTCTTATATTTAATTAAGCTTTTTGTGGCACCTGCTCCAGAAGTGCTATATAAATGTTATGATTCATACATTTCTGAATGATAAATATTTTGTTCCAGCAAAAACCAACACACAGAACTGCCAACACCTACACATAACTAGGAGAGCCACAGAATGCCTGAAGTTGAAAGGGTATACAATTTGGTTTTGTCGTGGTTTTGGCCAGCGGCCGGTGACAGATGCTTCCCCCCAGCATCTTGTGCATGGAGAGGAGGAGGAGAGATAAAGAGAGATTTATCAGTTTAGAAGAAACTACACTACTTTAAGGAAATATTAATAATGAGATAAAAAGGAAAATAATGAAATAGATACAGTATATGCAAAACTATGTTAAGCTCCTGGATGATGTCACCGGCAGGCACTGGGGCAGTCCCAGGCTGGACTCAGTGGCAGGTGGGTACCAGGTTTCAGATTTGGAGTCAGGAACACAGTGATCGGGATCAAAGGCAGATGAACAGGCAGCGTCCTCCTCCGATGTCAGCCATTGGAGGAAGAGAGTTGACCCTTTGATCCCTCAGCTTTTATACGGAGCATGGGGCAGACGGGATGGAACACCCCTGTTGGTCAATTTTGGGTCACCTCTCCTGTCCGCTGCTCCCCGCCGGTGGGACCCCTCTGCGCCCCTCTGATGGGGCAAATAGCTAAATAAGCTGATCTTGGTTGTTATAGCAATAAGTGTAAGCAAGAGCCTCTCTGCACACCATTCCTTGGCACAAACTGTCATCACTCTGAGGATGAACCCTTTCAGACACAACACGCTGTTAATTTCAGAGAGTTAGAAGAGGCCTAGCTGAGAAATAAAATTGCTGAACAGAAAGTTCATTCTCTTTTACTTCAAACCAGGACAGGTTTTAAATGTAAAACTTTTCCAGGCTTTGTGAAACAAAGTTAGAAAACAGTGGGCCTATTTCTTACTAATTAAGTCTCATTATATCCCTTAATTTGTTTTAACATTAATGTAGTGACTATCTGAAGACCTGGTGCATTGTTTCTCTCTGGACCATGTAGAAATGTCATTTCGTCCTTCAAGTGGGCTAGCAGTAAACTTTTTGCAAATGATAGTTGTTGAATTGTTTGATTTCCAGATACCTGAGTACTGTTTATTTGCCCCAGTGACCGAAATGAGGGCTACACCACTGCTTCCTAGGACTTGAAAGCTCACAGGTAGCTTCAAATACTATCTTGCACTTAGGCGGCAGCTTGCAATACCTGATTTCTTGCCCTGGTTTTGCTGTGAAGTTCCAGACAGATATCAACAACCATAAAGACATTCAATACTTTTTACTGTATTGTCCTATGCAATCTGGATTTAACAATCATAACACTTCTCATGTCAACATCAGCTGCTATGCCCATAGAGTAAGAAAATCATATCATAGAATATAAACACTTTAAATACTATTGAGTTTGACAAGCTGCTTCAGCTTACTTCTGGCTGTTCACTTGCTTTAGAAGGCTCTCAATGCTATCATAAATGGAGGGTCACAAATACAGCATCTGACAACAGCTTCTCCTGACGGCTAATGGACAGCTTGCAGACATTCAGCTGAAGTTTTCATCTGTACCACGGAATCGCAGAATGGTAGAGGTTAAAAGGGACCATGTACTTATTCCGGTGGGCATAGGGTTCATTTTCACAAGGAGAAGGGACATCGCCAGGTTCACTGACCCAAACCAGCTAACGCGGTATTTGATACCACGTGATGCCATGCTCAGTATGTAGCCAGGGCAGCCGGCAGTAATCGCTGCTTGGGCTTCAAGTTCCAGTCAGTGAGCAGTGGTACATTAATCGTGTTTTGTCTGTTCCTTTATCTGTATTATTGTTGTTGTTTCCCTTTTTCCTTCGCTGTTCTGCTAAACTGCCTTTATCTCAAACCACGAGTTTTGCCTTTTTCTTCTGATTCTCCCCCTGTCCCACTGCTGGGAGGAGTAAGTGAAGAGACTGCATCATTCTTTATTGCTGCCTGGGGCTAAATCATGACAGACCTCTAGAGATCATCTAGTCCAGCCCTCCTGCCAAAGCAGGATCACCTGGAGCAGGTTGCACAGGATTGTGTCCAGGTGTCTTTTGAATATCTCCAGAGAAAGAGACTCCACAACGTCTCTGGGCAGCCTGTTCCAGTGCTCTGCCACCCTCAAAATAAAGGAAGTTTTTCCTCACATTGAGATCAAATTTCCTGTGTTAACAGTTTGTGCCCATTGCTCCATGTCCTGTTGCTGGGCACCACTGAAAAGAATCTGGCCCCATCTTCTTGACACCCGCCCTTTAAATATTTATAAGCATTGATGAGATTCCTTCTGAGTCTTCTCCAGGCTAAACAGACCCAAGTCTTTCAGTTTTTCCTCATAAGAGAGATGCTTCCATCCCCTGATCATCTTCGTAGCCCTCTGCTGGACCCTTTCCAGTAGTTCCCCATCTGTCTTGAGCTGGGGATCCGAGAACTGCACAGAGTACTCCAGATGTGCCCTCCCCAGGGCANGAGGGGGAGGATGACCTCCCCCCACCCGCTGGCCACACTCTGCTTGGTGCCCCCCAGGAAACCACTTGCCTTCTTGGCCACAAGGTCACACTGCTGGCTCATGGTCAACTTTGTGTCCTCCAGGACTGTGTTAGGGATAACAGAGGACGGTCCACATGAGGCAGGATGGAAAATTACTAGTTGAGCCAAACCCAGTATAGGTGCCAAGAAAAAGGAGCTCAGTACTGTTGCTGCAAAAACTATGTGTGTGTCCGTGAGAACCTGACCCTCGAAGAAGAAGATAACAAGAAGGTAGAACAACAGTGCAGTCAGGTATCAGACTGACACTGTTAGCAAAGCTGGATCTTGAGTCTGTTGAGGCTCGCTCCATGTGCTGGCCACGTGTGCAGCGACTCTGGCCTGTGCTTTTCCACTCAATCTGGCGCAGAATATAAGGGGGGTTGTCTCTGGCCGGAGAGAGGGAGAGAGACATGAGCGCACTTTGAAGATACCGGGGACACCCTGACCAAGTGCTGTGACTGCCGTTCCTCATCCATACCAAGGTGGTCCCTCATTATCCTACTACTATGATCTATGGGGTGGTAAGACTCTCTGAAGTAAGTTTTGGACATTTGGGAACTGCTTAGCGAGCGCTGTGCCTGCCTCCTTCTGCTGTACCGATGGGGCTCCTCGTTATCCTGCTGCTCAGTGGTGCTACTACGATTGATCTATGGGGTGGTAAGACTCTCTGAAGTAACTTTTGGGACATTTGGGAACTGCTTATCAAGGCTTCACAATAAAGCTGAGTGACTTTTTTCGCTGTAGCAAAGGTTTACTATAAACGTGAGTTAACTTTGTTTTTCCCTTTGTGTGAGCTCCGGTTTGTATGTTGGAA
>VXBO01010745.1:332931-351717 GCA_013400135.1 Rhinoptilus africanus | reverse complement strand
CCTTGGGACCCCCGGGGGTCCTGGGCCTTGGGGACCTGGGGGGTCCTGGGCCTGGGGGCCTGGGTTTGGATCTGCAGCCTCGTCTTGGGCCTGGGGCCTGCGTCTGGGTGTCCCACACCTGGCCTCTGGGCCTGAGCCCTGTTTTCCCGGCGGTTTCCATCGAGAGCTTTTGTTTACCCGGGTTGTCTGAGGCCGAGGCATTGCCAAGGTCTGTGGTGGAGCCTCAAGGCGTGGGGGTGTGAAACCGGAGCTGCTGGGGGAAGATTGGTTTAGGGATGGTTTGGGTAGCAGTATGTAAAGAAATAAAGTGATGTCAGGGTAGCATTTGCCTTGGGGGCAGCAACAGCTCCTGGCGCAAAGCTGCGTGAAGAGGAAATGCAAAGGGGTAAAGGGGGGAGCATGTCACCTCTCCAGCTGGGAAGGGGGCTCATTTCTCCCTGCGCCCATGGAGAGGGCACGGCTGCTTCTGAGCCCTCTTGGCAGAGATTGGGAGCGCCTGGTGGGGGAAGGATCCCTTGGGAGCTGCCCAGTTGCTTCTTCAGCATCGCTGGCTGGTGCTGGGTGAGCTGAATCCCTGTCCGTAGCAGAAGGGGCTGTTCCAGGGTTGCATGATCCTCTGGCAGCCACGGCCTGTTTGCAGTGAAGGAGCCCGGTGTTGGCGGCGGAGCTGTTCTCCTCTCTGTTGGTCGTCTGCTGGCTTTGAAGAGGGAGCCCCAGCCTGTAAATAGGGCAGCAGGACGTGGGCTGTCTGGGCAGGGCATTGGGTCAAAGCAGTGAGGAGGTGCCTGCTGTTCTTGGGCACTGCGAGTTCACCTGGAGCCTCTCCGGGCCTTGTGTTCAGGTTATTTGGCACGTGGGAATACAGAGGAGAGTGTTTTGTCCCAATTGAAAATGGTTATGTCTCTGTGTGCTGGCGTTTGTAGGACAAAGCTGGGAGCAGAACGCGTGATTTCCTTGCTGCACGAGGCTGGATGCGCTCGCTGTGCCGTCACTTCGTCTGCGCTGTGCTTCCAGAGCCCCTTCTCTCTGCCTGAGCATGAAGAGCACCCGCAGCAGCTCCTCCTTCCAGGGTGCCGCTTCTGGCAGCATGGATCTGAGCCTGACGGGCCTCCCGGCGCCCATCTTGCGGCGCCCCAGCAGCGCCTCTCCTGCCAAACACATGGCACGCTCCGTCTCGGTCACCACCGATGGCAAACCCAAGAGGAACGCTCTGGTGAGTCCTGGGCGGGAGAGGTCCTTTATCCCTCCTGCTGCTCGGGGCAGGGAGCCGTGTCTGCATGGGCTGTGGGATGCCTCGCTGCACACACGCGCTGCCGGGTGTCTAATGCTGGCTGCGCTGATCCTGTGGGATGAGCTTTGAAGCACAGCACTGGGCGGGAGGTGGCACTGGGGAGGGCCCTGGCTCCCCCCAGGAGCATGTGGCATTTGTGGAGAGCAGCTGCACCACCTTCAGGAGGGCAGGATTGGGCTGGTCCAGGTGCTGCAGCGCTGTGCTCTTCCTCCAAATGTGATCATCCCCAACAGTCGGCTGCTCTTCATTAAAGAGCTCTTCTGCTCTTCTTCTCATCCTTTAATGTATGCAGAAGGGCAAGCAGGGGAGCATCAGGCTTCACCCTTCCCTTCCTTACCCTTCCCTTCCTTGCCCTTCACCTCCCTGCGGTGACTTCCTTCTGGAAACTCCTGGTTTCCTGGTGTCTTCTGCTGGATGCTGTGGTGTTTGCAGGCCCAGCCTGCTCCTTGCTGAGCACCCTCCATTCCTGCCAGGATCAGCAGGAAATCCGGACTCTTGAGGTCTCAAAGTGGTGTTTCTATGAGTGTTTTTTCAGCAGAGCAAATGAGCCCCAGGTAGTTACAGGGCTCTGTTAAGATCCAGCAGCAGAGAGTCTCTGCCCTCTTTGCTGCGTAATCCCTGCTGTTTGGCAGTCTTCCTTCGTGCTCATTCCCAGGGCAGGTAACGATTACAGCCCTTCTCTGCTGGGGAGCTCACACAGACGAACGCGTTCCTGCTGGCTCAGCAGCAGTGTGGGAGCCCGAGAGGGAGTGAGGTGTCTTTGCTCTCTGCCTCAAGGAGAGGCTGGCAGCCGTGGGGATATCGGAAACATCATGTCAGGGCTGTGTTGAAGGGGGTGGAAGGGTAGCACCGCCAGCAGTGCTATTTTTGGATGCCTGATTCACGGGGGAAGCCTGCCTAGGCCAGGCATCCCAGCTCCGCCTGCCTGTGCTTCTCCTTAACATCGCTGCTGAATTTATCTCTCTCCTCTGCAGGAAGATGCAGGATCCCGGGCAATGAACAACCTCCGGAGGTCCAACAGCACCACCCAGGTTAACCAGCGGGTGAACGGCACGCGCAGGTACGGCTCCAGCCACCAACGTGTGTCCGCCTGTCCCGTGGATGGGACTGTGTGAAACCGCACCCGTCTGTCTGACCTCTCATCCTGGGAGGGAACCAGAGCCTTTCAAAAACGTGCGTTAAGCTCTGTCATACACATCGGGGGTTATCACCTGGCCTTGGAAAGCCAAGGACTGGGTTTTGGTTTGGGATTTTTGGAGGGGAGGTCACTTTATTAGCATTTGGGAAATGGAGTGTATTTCTGTGTCTGGGAAGCCTCTGTCACAAAAGACACTCAGTTGGATTCCGAGGGATGTGACTGTTCAATTACAGCCCCTCCTGGACCCTTCAGACGGTAGCTGGACTGTGTTAGGAGACAAAAGTTCTCCTCCTGTCTCCAGTGACCTCCTAGGGCTGTCTCTGAATCATGATTTTCCGTTCTTTTGTTGCCTTGTGCCCATCCCTTTAATATATTCTATTTCTGCACATCATGCTGAAATCTAAAGCTCTGTATAAAACCGAATCATTTGTAGATTTCGTGGCTGTGTAATGATTCTCCATCCCTTCCCTCCCCTGTGTCGCGATGGCAGGCCGTAGGTGTGCCTCGGCTCTGTGCTGTGTGTGTGGTCAGAGTGCCCTGCTGCGATCAGAGCATGCTTCTCGCTGAAGCAGCCTGTGTGGGATGGGAACCGTGCTATTGCTGTCTTGTTACTGTGTGTCTGTGTGCAATGTTAACTGCAGAACACGTGTTCTCTCCTCTCTGCCTTCCCTGGGTCCGGGCTAAAGCTCAGAGCAGATGGGAGACTTTCTGACCTTCTTTGAGAGCGGTTCTGGGGGAAGAAAGAAACTGACGAGTCTGAGCAAAACGTCCCCGGAAAAGAAGACCACGTGGAACATCTTGGTGAGGATGGTGGCTTCCTGGGGCGGGTGGGCTAACTCACCTCTGCCTGTCTGAGAGGTTGGCTGGGTTTGGTGGAGGGTTTCCTTAGACCCAAGTGGGAGGGTTTCCTTAGACTCAAGGATCTGTGATGGCCGGGCTGCTCCTTCCGCAGTCTGCAGTCAAAGCTGGCACAGTTTGAATGGCGAACATGCTTGGCCGGTCTGCTAGCCTGCACTGGCCTTGTCTCTGGCCCAGGGCTTTTGGCCCATCACCTCCGTGCTCCTGGCTTCTGGTGTAGGCGTGCAGAGGTGCAGGCAAAGCCTCGAGGTCACTGTGCTGTGGAGCAGAGGCTTCTTGCGTGGGGGAGAAACTGGCTTGTGAAGGAAAAGGGTGATGTTTGAGGACATGGGGTTGGCACTTGCCTGCCCTTACTTGTGCTGGCTCTGTGGCAGGATGATCAGCCGCGAGCGTTCCCGGGCCCTTCCAGCTCCCGCAGCATTGAGCCACCAGCGGGAATGAGGAGGAAAGAAGCCACCGTGCTCCTGGCAGCCAACTTCACTGCCAACAACAGGTAGGAGAGGTGGCGCTTCACCGGAGCCGGTCTGGCGTGGGGAGGAACTACACCGAGAAAACCCCTGGGCAGAGGAGGTGTTGTCCTGCTGGTGCGCAGCCTCTGCTGGGGCGTGGAGGTCAAGTGCGGGGCGGACTGATGACGGCGTGCCATGCTGGCTGGCCAGGATGTGCTTGGAAGCTGCACAGGAGCTTGATGGGTGTGTGGGAGAGGCTGCTCTTGCCCTAGGAAAGGGAACGAGTAAAACTTAAACCCTTCAGGGCCAGGAGAGACTTGAGCCAAGGCTGTGTAGAATAGCCTGAACAGCAGGCTCTTAGGTCTGCTCGGGCTGTGTCTGTCTGTGTGTCAGGTAGCAGCTCTCGGGAAGCAAGCTTGGGGATGCTCCAGACGGTCACAGTTGGGTTGAGGGTTGCGATGCAGGGAGCATCCGTCGGTGCATGCTGTCTCCTTTGGATCCAGCAAGTCCTAATGCCTTGTCTTCTCTCCACACAAGGAGCAACAAGGGTGCGATGGGCAACTCTGTCACCACCATGGTGCACAACAACTACTCCACCACTGACAAGGGTCCTGCACCTAAAAGCTCCAACCAGGCACCCAGCTCCCTCAAGTAAGTGTGGCGGGGCCCTGGCTTGGAGGCTGTGCAGACCCTGTGTTTGTGCCCAGATGCGACACAGGACGGGGCCGGATGGTGCCAAGTAACTTCATCTTCTGCCTTAGCAATGTTGTCAAAGCGACCTCAAATGAGGATGGTGAAAGCAGCAGCTTCGTGAAGTCTCAGAAGAATTTCTCCAGCAATAACATCGTGACCCACAACAACAACAGCGGCCAGCCCCGGAGGAGGGAGGTGACGGAGGAGGAGGCAGAGAGGTGAGGTGGAGCCAGTGTGTGATGGCTGGTGGGAAGAGGCAGGAGGACGGTGCCAGGCACAGGGATGAGCTCCAGGGGAGCTGCTGCTGGTTTGTTCCTGTCCTGCGGGGCTCCAGATGTGGGAAGGGCCCCTCTTTGTCCACCTGAAATGGCGGATTTACCCTCCCTGTGACTCGGCTCAGTGCTTTGATTTGTCCTCATCAAAGGCACAAGTTCCTCCCACCCCAAAAGTCATCCCGGGAAAAGGCCTTGTTGAGCCAGGGTGTGAGGGGACAGGACAGGTCCCGGTGCCCTGGTGAGCGGCCCGCGCTCTGCCGCAGCAGGACGGGGTGGTGCTGCCCAGCTGGTGGCCTGGCAGGACCCCAGGGCTGCGCTGACCCTCCCTCTCCCTGCAGGTTCATCCAGCGGGTGAACCTGGCCGCCGTGACCATCCAGCGCTGGTACCGACGCCACTCACAGCGGCACAGGGCGGGAGCAGCGGCTCTGGAGCGCTTGCTGGCTTCCAAAAGAGAGGTCAGTCCTGTCTGCTGCCTTGTAGCACACACCCTTCCGACACCCTGCTGTCCCGCTCGCCTCGCTGGCGGGGGAATTTGAGTCCCTTTAGTCACCAGACCCTCCAACCAAGACCCAAGGAGGCCTTGGCTTTGCATCCAGCCAGCCCCTTGCGGTCCAGAGAGCTGGGGAGGGTCCTGTCCCTGAGGAGATGTGTGGTTGTGCAGGGGGGGAGCATGTTCCAGTGGGGAGTTCAGGCCGGGAGCCCCTGGGCTCAGCGTTGCACGGCTCTGGTCTACCAGCTCCCTTCAGCTGTGAGCAGGCAGACACGTGGCAGTAGCTGCACAAATCCTGCTGAATTCTTATTGTCTCAGACACGCTCGTGGCCAGAGGAGGAATACCCTGTCTCGGCTCATCGTAGGGAATTGGTAACGAGTGGCTCATTAGAGAGTGACGAGTCATCTGCAGCTATTTGTGTTTCTTTGTGTTTAATTATTTATCCCAATAACAAAGAGTACCATAACTCTTGCATGTGAGAGTCTATTTTTAAGTCTTGTCTCCTTGGTGGTTTCAGACCCAGATGACTAATAATTACATTTAGTTTCTAAAGAAAATAAGCTGTTCTAAAGTGGAGCTTTTCTGGGGACTCTCTACCTGCACAGAGGGGAGGACTGGGGGCATGGGAAGCCTGGGTGTGGGGTGACCTCGGGTGCGGTGTGCCCTTTGCCTCTTCTCTGCTGTGGGCGGTGGGTGCTGGAGAGCTCTCAGTAACACTGACCCTCCTCTCTGGAAGGAAAGGCAGCAGCGGATGGAGGAAGGGAATATCCTGGATTTGCACGAGAGAAAGGATGAGGAACGGCGCAAGATCCGAGAGGAGAAGGCGCGCCTGGCCCGACGTGCTGCCATCCAGGTAGGGAGAAGGCAAGGCCTGCATGAGACCAGTTGGTTGGCATCTTCTTGTGAGGCAGCAAGAGGGCCTCTCCTCTGCGTCTCCCGGGGCTTTGCGTGGAGCCGAATTAGAGGCAGCCTCGGAGATGGAGTGCTCCCTACGGAGATGGAGGTGCCATAGAGCGGTTTTCCGTTGTGCTCCTGCCAAGCCTTGGCAGCTCACTCGGAGCTTGTGAAGACAGTGCTGATTTCGATCTAGTTCTCGGGGAAAGGGTGACCACATTGAAACAGGGAGACTGTAACTTCAGCTCCTTGGAGTGTCCGAGGACAAGATTGCCCTGGGAAGGGGACCCTCCTCGGGAACGGGGACACTCCGGGGTGGGCTGGGCACTGTGCTGTGCCTGCTGGCAGGAAGCACTTCCTCATCATCACCCTGTTCTTCCAGCTCCCTCTGCTCTTGGGGCACAGATGAGGGGGCAGGCACAGACTGTCGGGAGTTGCGTGTTGGCTTGCAGTGTAACTGAAGATTTTTTAAAACCCCAATTTCTCTTTGCCCTAAATGGAATCGTGTTTCATCGGGGGAGTCAGAGGAGACACAGCAGTGAGCAGCTGGAAGATGGCAAAATGCTGCAACGGCCTTGCACGCACGTGCTTGTGCCTTAAGTGACTTCCCAAAACTCGGCTAAGGCAGCCCTCTGGGCACGGCAGCGTCGCTGCACTGTGCAGTGCTTGGCCCTTGGGGTTCAGAGGCCCTTTACGGAGCAGCAAAGGACACTGCGCAGGGGCATGAGAGCAGCCCTTGTTCACATGTGGAGCTGGCAAGACCCTGGCCACCCCTCTGCTCAGAGCAGCAAAGAGTAGAGCTGTTGTTCCTGTGCTTTCCCTTTCTGCAGAGTTGTCCTTATTAACCCTTCAGCAGCAAGTTTGTGGATTGTTGCTGTCTCCCGGGCCCTCGTTAAGCACTTAAAGCAGTGCAAGCATGTGGCAAAGCACGCCCTGTGCTGTGCAAGATGCTGATGGCCTGTCTGTCCCTACAGGAACTGCACCAGAAAAGGGCCCAAAAGGCTTTGGATGCAAAGCACTTGTCAGAAGAGCTTGTGCTGGTGAAGGAGAGCAGAAGGGTAGCAAAGAAGAAGCCTGCCAAACCTGCTTCTGCAAGGAACGTCAGTCCAGCCAGCAGCGTCACCAAAGCCAATAATGCTGGTGAGTCCCTTCTGCAGGTCTCTGACGCTTTCAGAGCGGTGTGTGACATGAGGGGGAAGGAGGAGGATGGAGGAGCGGTTCTCGCTCTGGGGAGCTGCTTTGAAGGGGCTGGTGGTTTCAAGTGCCTGAGAACGGTCTGGTTCCTGCAGAGACCAATTTCTCCCCAGTAGCTGCAGAGCCAGAAGAAAGCAGCCTCACAGACCTTGTCTCCGTGCCCTCGCAAGACCCCGGGGCGGAGGACAAGCTGCAGGTGAGTCTGGCTTTACCTCGTGGGGCTTTTTGCTGGAGCGGCTTTGGAGCCTTTGTTAACTTCTGGGGAGATACAGCAAAGTCTTGTACTGCAAGGTGCGTTGTCTTCTCCTCTAGGATGTGGGCTCCAGAGAGACGGGTGGCGAGGATCTGGAGACGGTGGTGACTGCTGTCAGCAGGGCTCAGTCCAGGGTCACTCTCAATGAGCTGCTGGACACGCTCAGGCTGTTGGAAGAAGAGCCAGAGCTGCTGCCCCCACCAAAGCTCTTCAAGAAGGACAGATACGCCTGGGTAGACGGGGTAAGCAGAGGGCTGAGGCCAGTTGTATCTGCCCTCAGACAGTGATGACTGCCTGGTGAGAGCAGGTTCCCCTGTGGTCTGCCTTCTCCCAGCGCTTGCTGGGTGGCGGAAGGTGAGAAACGCAGCTGGTTCACTGCCAGAGAAGGCAGCAGAAGGGGCTTGGCGCAGCCAGGGAGGAGTTTTGTAGAGCCAGGGCTTGGGCATCCACAAGGAGAAGCAAAACAATGGGAGGGCTGTGGCGGGAGTGGGGTTAGCACAGAGGATCAGGCTGCTTACCGGGGTGCAGTGGGAGGACTGGGCTCCAGTGATGGAGAAGGCACAGCACTTCTTCTCCGGAGCCTTCCCCTGGATGCTCATTCACAGCTGTGTCTCCCCAGCAGGAGTCCAGCTCCAATTCCCTGACTGCAGATAACTTGGAGAAGTTTGGGAAACTGAACCACTCCCCAGGGGTCCCTGAGGACGGGGCCCTGCTCTCGGAGGCCAAGCTCCAAAGCATTATCAGTTTCCTGGATGAGATGGAGAAGTCGGAACAGGAGAGGCCCAGGTCGGCCGCCTCAGCCACGCAGCGGGAGGTGAGTGCTGAAGCAAGAGGTGGTGGAGACGTGGTGCAAGACCCTGGTGGGAAGAGTATCCCATCTCCTTGTCCTGGTTCCAGGTGGTCCCCATCCCCTTTTAATAGTGTTTTTCTACTGTGGCAGGGTCTCCTCTTGGAAGAGGAGCTGGCTCACTTGGAGCAGGCATCGGCTGTTGCCACGGAGGTCACCAGCTCCATCATGAGGCTGAAGCTGGAAGTGGAGGAGAAGAAGCGAGCCATCAGCCTGCTGCAGACAGCCCTGGTGTGTGCGCCAGATGTGCGTGCTTGCTGGGGAATGAAGACCAAGAGCCCTGAGCAGATGTTTCTGGGGGCAGTGCCTTTGAAGCACCAGATGAGGGCTCTGCAAATAGGGTTTCCCATCTGTGTCCCCAGCAACGTACTGCAGCACTCCCACAGCAAGGAGCCAGAGGCTGCCGGGCATGCCACAGTCCCAGTCGCTGTTAGCATGGGAAAGACCTGCAAGGTCCTTCCCAGTCTGGTGTGGGCTTCTCTCAGATTTCTCCTCGCTACCGCCTTGATTTGAAAGGCATCCTCAAACTCCCCTCCCTGGCAGGTGCCTGGCTGCTCCAGAAACCCTTGGTCAGGGCCTGGGCTGAACTCTCTTTTCTTCTGTCCCATGGGGACTTGTGTGTTCTTGCTGGGGGCAGGAGGTGTGAGAACTAGGGACTTTGGTTTAGCTCTGTTCCTCCTTGTTCTGGCCCGACAGTGCCTTCCAGGTTCAGTAGTTATCTCCTGTACACATGGTGGAGCTGGTGTAACTTCTTCCTCTTAATGCCTTGTGTCTATTTCTTCCCTATATCCAAAAGGCTCAGCAGAGGGAACTGACTGTCCAGCACGTCAAACAGACTGAGAAGGAGCTCAGCCACCAGCTCAGGCTGCAGAGGGAACAATACGAGGCAGCTATCCAGAGGCATCTGGCCTTCATTGACCAGGTAATCTCTCATCCCAGTTCAGACTGGTACTTCTGAAGCCAGAAGCTGAGGTGGCTCTACCCTGCCTGGCTGCCCGATGCCTTCTCTTCACCCTGCCCAGCTCATTGATGATAAGAAGGTGCTGAGTGAGAAGTGTGAGGCTGTGGTAGCTGAGCTGAAACAAGTGGACCAGAAGTACGGCAAGAAGATCACCCAAATGCAGGAGCAGCATGAGCTGGTGAGGGAATGGGGAAGGTGGGGGGGCCGGGAGAGGAGAAGTGCCACAGCCAGAGTTGGTTGGTTTTGCTCAAATGGGGCCTCTGCCCAGAGCAGTACGGTCTCTCTCACCTCGGTGGGGCCCAGTCGTTCTGGGGAGCCGTTCTCTGTGCGCAGAAGGTCTGTCTCACCTGCAGAGCTTTGCCCTGGCTCCCCAGGTGGCTACTGTCCTCTGCTGCCCAAAGCCAGGTGTGTGACACTGGCCAAGAGACAGTGCCAGCTCCCAGGGGCTCCGCTCACAAAGACCCTTCCCACACACCCTGCTGTGGACAGAGCTCTTCCCTGGCGGGGGGGTGACCGGGGATCTTGTTTTGGGGGAGGTGAAAGTAGGCGCTGGCACAAACACAAGGAATTTGTACTTGTGTCCATATCCTCCTGCTCAGGGTGTACTTCCAGCCCCCTTTTCAGGAGCGGGGATGCTCTCAGAGCTGGATGGGGACAAGATTATAAAGGAACATGGAGTGTCTAAGCAATGATAACAGACCTCTGTGGGTTTCGCTGGGCTGTTGCCCTGACCAGCACCCAAACACACAGAGGGCTGTTTCCCCGGCGAGGATGTGCTGCCTGCTCCTGGGAGCTGGCTGGCAGCTTCCCTCGGGAGCATGCAGAGCTCCCTCTCCCGCAGATGGAGACAGCCCGGCTCGCCCTGGGCCGGGCCTGGCAGGGAGGCAGCGCTGCTGGCTCGCATGCAGCCCGGCCGCGCGGCTCGTCCTGGCTCTGCTGCCCATGTCCCTGCTCGCCCTTGGCCTTGCGGCCGAGCTCATGCCCAGGGCTCTGGAACGAAGCAGGCGTTTGTGCCAGTCTGAGCCTGTGCAGACAGACACCCTCGTGCAAACAAAGCGAAGGCTCACTTGGCTCGCTTTGCCTGAGTTTTGAGCCCAGCTGAGAGGAAGAAGCCAGCGCAATATTGCTGTGCTTGGTGCCTGGAGGGGCCCTGTCCTGTGGGGGGACAGGGCTGGTTTTGCTGCTGTGTGGGGCAGAGGAGGTGCCCCCGCTACCTCTCGCTCGCAGCAGGGCAGCAGCGGAGGGAATGGCCCAGAAGCCTGTCTCTGCTTTGTGGCTCCTTCATTGTTCCCAGCTCTGCCATAGGGGTCTCTGCTTCCTCTGCATGGTGGGGGATGTTTGGGGGTCCCTCGGTTGCCAGAGCGGGTCCCCACCATGTGGCACGCTCCCCGGCAGGGCTGGCTTTGCCCCTGTCCCAGAGCTGTGATCGCCAGTGGTGCCGCTGGGCCCTTGGCACATCTGCGTAACTGCCTGGTTGGGCTGTGCCTCCCCTTGCTCCCCTGCCCCTCTCTCTGCCCTGTCCCTGGCTCTCACCTACACACGGCTCTTTGGTGTTGCCTCTCCCCTCCCGTCTCCCCGCTCCCCCGTGACTGCGATTCCCATTCTCTCTCCATCCCCTCCTTTCTTTCTCCCCAGGTCTGGCGCACTTTGGGCCCCTTTTGTGAGGTAAATGTGGTCTTTGCTCTTTTTCTGTGCCTTGCCCTTCTGCTCTCGCGCCCTGACGTGCTCGAGCTCTGCGGGGCCTGCGGGCAGCAGGGCTGGGCTGGGAGCTCCCCACTCAGCAGCAGGGTCAGCCCCGTGCAGGAGCCCCTCCACCCCATCTCCCTGGGCCACGTTCTCAGCTGATGCCTTCAGGCTGTCCCTGTCTTCCCACGATGATTTTCCTGCCCTCTTTTTCCCCTAAGAGTGAGTCCCAGGCTGTGCGGGTGGCCCCCTGCTACTCCCCGCTCCTCTCTGCACAGCGGCCGTTGGATGTCCTGCCACACGCGTGTCCTCCAGAGCTGTGACATGTCCCCATGTCCTGCACGTGGTCATCATCTGCCTGTGCCGAAATGGACCCATTTCTGGCCAGGCTGGGCTCTCTGTTAGCCAGTGCCTTTCTCAACAAAAGTCCCAGCACCAAAGTATGTGGTCGAGTGCTTCAACTGGCTTTTGCCAATGGGGCTGCTGGGAAGAGCTCCGTGGGCAGCAGGGCCTGGGTGTTCCTCCTGCCTTTTTGCTGGAGAGGAGGGAGGAGGAGGTAAATGCAGCTAGAGGAGGAAGCGAGAGCAGCGTCTGTGCAGCCTCCGAGTGTTTGAAGAGCTTTGGGGTGCTCCAGGAGCTTGGTCTGCAGTGGTACCGCGGTGCTGGGGGGTGTCCCTGCCTGCCTGTCTGTCTGTGCTCCTGCTGGAGGGTCTTCCTTGCCAGGGAGAGGGATGGCTGGAGCAGGAAGTAGCTTCATGCATGACCTTCCATCTGCTGACAGATGGACTGACCTGTATGCAAGGACCATCAGCAGCCCCAGTTCCCCTCTCTCCACAGGGGCTCTCATGTCTCAACCAGCGAGTGCTTTCCCAAGGGTTTTCCTCTTTTCCCCCTGCTCAAGGTCTGTGGGGCAGTGGCAGCCCCATCCTGTGAGAGAGAGGAGAAGGCATTGGAAGAGCATGCGGCTCCTCTGGACTGGGAGAACATGCCTGGCTGGGGCTGTGCCAGCTGTCTGTGTGCGGCTCAGGGAGTCTGTCTTTGCCTGCGTCTTCCTTCTCAACAGCCAGGCTCCCAGGCTAACAGGGGCTTTCCCCCCTAGCTTGTCTCTGAAGCTCTCCTGTTTGCTTCCAAGCAGGAGATTAAGAAACTGAAGGAACTGATGAGCGCAACCGAGAAAATCAAGCGGGAGAAGTGGATTGATGAGAAAACCAAAAAGATCAAAGAAATCACCGTGAAAGGTACTGGCACATTCCCTCGGTGGTGGCTGGTCGGGCTGGTCCAGCGGTCGTGTCTGTGCTGGTCCAGGAGAGGGACGTGTCTGCAGAAGCTGCTGGCAGCTGGGGGAGGAACTGCTCAGCGTGGGCAGACTCTGCTCCCTGTGTTTGGTAGAGGCAGATGCTAGAGGGCAAGAAAGCCTGTGCATGCTCGCCCCCCCCCTTCCTCACCAGCCCCTTTTTGCTAGTTGATGTGTTTGCAGCCTCCTCGCCAGCTGGCCAGGGCCAAGGACACCAGTCTTGGGGTCCAGACAGCCCCAAGGCCGAGCGGTAACTGTCCTTCCTGCTGCCCCAGGGCTGGAGCCGGAGATCCAGAAGCTCATCGCCAAGCACAGGCAGGACATCAGGAAGCTGAAGATGCTTCACGAGGCCGAGCTGCTGCAGTCGGATGAGCGGGCTGCCCAGCGCTACGGCCGGCAGGCGGAGGAGCTGCGGGACCTGCTGGAGCGGGAGAAGGAGGAGCAGAGCCAGCGGGAAAGGGAGCTGGCCCGGCAACGGTACGTCATCATGGGTGAGGCTCGAGGGTGGCTTGGGGCTCACAGCATGGGGGTGGTGTCCACCACCTACTTGCCAGCAGGTTCCTGAGATTTGCAGCAGTTAATATCCACGGGGAGCAGCCACTTTCTTTCCACCTGCCTAAAGTGGGAGATGCTGGTGAACCAGGGGCATCCTCCAGAGTCAGACCAATCCCTGGTTGGCCGTGGAAGGGATGGGATGGAAGCAAACAAATGTCTGAAGCCAGGCACATCCCTGAGGCTGCTCTGTCCCGCAGGTGTGAGCAGCAGCGGGAGCAGGAGGAGCAGGCACTGCAGCAGCAGCGGCGCCGGCTCTACGCCGAGGTGGCCGAGGAGAAGGAGCGGCTCAGCCAGCAAGCAGCCAGGTGAGCCGGCTAGCAGCCAGGCCCTCGTGGTGGCCGAGGGCTGGAGGCAGCCTTGAGCTTGGGAGCGGTNGGGGGGCGAGGGGGTGGCAAGGCTGGGCCGGCACTGACGCCGGGA
The DNA here is from genome assembly GCA_013400135.1 of Rhinoptilus africanus. Classification (NCBI taxonomy): domain Eukaryota; kingdom Metazoa; phylum Chordata; class Aves; order Charadriiformes; family Glareolidae; genus Rhinoptilus; species Rhinoptilus africanus. The sequence goes on along the minus strand of VXBO01010745.1, from coordinate 338,420 downwards.
GCTGCGGTCTGTGCGGGCAGGCAGAGAGCGGAGGCGGAGGAGCTGCGGCGGCAGCTGGAGGCCAGCAGCTCGGCCATCACCAGGGCGCTGAAGGAGGAGTACACAAGGGAGAAGGAGGAGCAGGAGAGACGGCATCAGGTCTGGTATTCCCTGCACTTCTGGGCCCTGGATTGGCGTTCTTGGGTGCAAGCAGCCCAGTCCCCCAGCATGTGCCTGCGACGATTCTTACTGGCACCACTGAGCCCTGTATCCCACGGGGGGGATGCCACCGGCGCTGAGGGGTTGTCTTGTCTCTCCACAGGCAGAAGTGAAGGTGCTGAAGGAGCAGCTGGAGATCGAGAAGCAGGCCTGGGAGGCGAACTACATGAAGAAGGAGGTAACAGCAAGGGCTGCCCTTCTCCAAAGGTGCCACCCTCGGGCTCAGGGAGGGATCAAGGCAATGTTTGCCATCTCCATCCCCAGGAAGCCTGGCTGCTCTCCCGGGAGCGGGAGCTGCGGGAGGAGATGAGGAAGGAGAGAGACAAAGAGATCGAGTTGGTGATCCAGCGCCTGGAGGCCGACATGTCCTCGGCCAAGGAGGAGTGTGAAAGGGCGGCAGAGAACAGGTAGGGGGGAGAGGGAGGAGGGAGCCTTGGAGTCACAGCTTCTCACGGGCTGGTCCCCTTTCCCTGATCCCTGCGCATCTCTCCAGCGAGCTCTGGATGCTGCAGCTTGCGGCTGTGAGCAGTGTTAGTGCAGGAAGAAGTGGTTCCCAGGGACCAAGTTTACCTCTCACTGAGGAAACAGCTGTGGATCTCCCGTGGGGCAGATTCCCCTCCCTTGCTCCTTTGCTGCTGTGTCGTGGTCCCTCCTGCAGCAGGCGGCTGGGAATGGTCCCTGCTGAGCCAGGCTGCCTGCCCTTTCCTCCCGTTAGGATTAAGAGGATCCGAGACAAGTACGAGGTAGAGCTCCAGGAGCTGGAGAGGTCTGAGCGGAAGCTGCAGGAGCGCTGCAATGAGCTGAAGGGGCGGCTGGCAGAGCTGGAAGGGGAGAGCATTCGTCTGCAGGGCCTGCTGAAGCACAAGGAGCAGGAGGTGGAGGAGATCCAGAAGGTGGGTGAGCTCTCCCTGCTCCGTGCCCTGCCTGGCTCTGTCCCCCTGCATCACCCTGTGCCTGTCAGCACCTTGATGTCACCTCTCTGCCCTGCCGCAGGTGAGGGACCAGCTGGCTCAGGAGCGGAGCAGCCTGGCAGAAGTGATCCGGCAGGAGTTCGCTGACAGGCTGGTGGGGACAGAGGAGGAGAACAAGCAGCTAAAGGCAGAGATGGTGGAGATGAGAGCCCGGCAGCGCCTGGAGCTGGACAGGGTAGTGCGGGAGAAGGACAAAGAGCTGGAGGAGGTTCACAGGAGGTGAGGCTGCCTGGGCTCTTAGCTGGGGCTGCAGGCGCAGAGCTGCCCTGGGCTGTGTTGCGGGAGCGTGTCCGCCGTGCTGCATCCTCGGGCATGGCTTCCAGTCCTGTCAGGGCGAAATGGGCAGCAGAGTCTCACCCGAGCTGTCTGCCTGCTCAGCCGCTGTGAATCCTCTGGCCCTTGTGACTTCCAGCCTGCTCTGTGTCATCCTGTCCCCAGGGCTGCTCCCTTGCGTGCCTGGAGGACGCGAGTGCGGGGTGAGCAGCTGGAGCAGTGCGAGTGCTGCTGCCAGGAGAGACCAGTGGCGCACAGCTCCGTCTGTGGGGCCTTCCTGGCAGAAGCACTACGAGCCAGCCAGGCTCAGGGTCAGCTCCTGAGGAGCGCACGATGCCTGTGACTGCAGCCACGGCATCGTCCTCTGCGGATTTCCTGCTCCAGAGGGGCCAGACTCCCCATTCCCTCCTCCGAGTGTAGGGGGGGAGCAGCCTGCTGCTGGCTCAGTGCTCTGCACAGCTGCAGAGGTCAAGGGTAGCTGTGACATCCCCAAAACGTGCCAGGGACCTTGGCTGTCCCTGCACCAACGCCTGGTTCGCAGGGAGCAGGGGCTGTGCTTGCACGCAGGGCTCTGGCACTGTGGGGCTGCGCCGTGGGGCTCGGCTCCGTCCTGCGCTCAGTGGGGAGACGTGCTGGGAGCTGGGCTCAGCATCAGGCAGGGCTGTAAGGCTCCCTCTTCCCTCGAGTCTGCCTGCGGGGGAGGCATTTTGCAAGTGAAAGGAGAATCGGAAGGGGAAGCGCATTGTCCCCTGTGGAAGCTCTTTCTGCGTGGGGCAGAGCCCTGCGCTAACGGCTGCAGCGTGGTGCGGAGCCCTCCCTCCGGTCGGTGTCTGTACGGGCTGCTCACCGCCAGCTGTAAGGAGAGGCTGTTGTACGAGCACACGGAGCTCACTGGCTTTCCTGGATCCTGCTGAGTGATTCCCACTCACTCAGAGCCAGGATCATACCTGGAGTATGAGATAACGAGGATCCTCTTTCCCCTTCCGTCCCTTACGTACAGCCTGGCAAAGGTTGAAAGGCAGAAAGTCTGGAGCTCTGAGAGCTGTGGGGAGGAGTCCAGCCATGAGGCAGCAGCCGTGGGCTTGAGAAATGGGAAGAAACTTAAAATCCCCTCCCTGTGGTCCTGTTAATTAATTAAGTCTTGTGAAGCTAATGTCCCCTTCTTCCTGTAGCTGGCTTGATCCAAGCTACGTACACTCGGCAAGGGAATAAAGGTGCTCCTGGTGTGTAACGGCACCCCGAGCCCAGAGCTGCTGCTCCTTGGCTTGCTGCAGTGCGCTCTGTGGGGGGAGAGGGGCTGAAATCTCCCCCCTGGGGCACGGGGCCAGCCCGGTGTTTGGGGCTGGGCTCTGGGCATGGGCTCCTCAGCCTCTCTGTCCCTCTGCCCAGGGTGAAGACGGCGGTGGCGAGGAAGGAGGAGAGCGTGAGCAGCCTTCGGAAGCAGTACGAAGTGAGTGAGGGGGGCGGCCAGCCCTGGCCCCCCTGGCCCTGGGGCTGCGGCTCTGCCCCGGGCGCAGCCAGCGCTGCCTCTCGTGTGCTCTGTTGCAGGCGGCCGTGCAGCGAGCCGACCGCCTGGAGGCCCTGCTGGAGCAACAGCGAAAACAGCTGCTGGCCAACAACTGACCCCCCCTGGCAGTTGTCAGGGGGGCGCGGGGGGAGCGGACCCCCGTGAGCGTGGGGCTGGGGCCGGGCTCTCTCTGCCCTCCTTTTGCAGAGCCTGGTCCCGCTGCGGTGGCCGTGGGCCCTGCCAGGACACTCGGCAACCGTCAGGTGTTCGGTGGTTGTGTTTTAGCAATAAATCTGCGCTGGTTTCTACAGCCGTCCTGTCCCGCCTGTGTCTCGTGGGGGAAGGGGGGGCTCTATCCCACTGCCATCCACGGCTGCTTTTTCTTCGCTGGTGGATTTGTCCCTCCCTGTGCATCTCCGGGCCGGGCAGGAGCTGCTCTTCCTCGTGGTGCGACGGGTGCCGGACCTTTCCTACCTTGTGTTCCTGCCTCCTGAGAGCTTCCTCGTGGTGGGGCCTGCGGGCCAGGGCTGAGCTGGGCAACAGCAGCCTCCTCAGGAGCAGTTGGAGATTTTGAGGTCCGGGGGCTGCGCTGAGCCCCCCCCTTCCCCCCGGCTGACGCGGGATGGGTGCCGGTGGGAGCTGTAGCCCTGCAGCCCGACAGGCGGGTGCTGTGCCCAGCTCTGCGCCTCGTGTCCCTTTCTAAACCCAAATATCCGGGATGGTGTGGGGAGGCACGGCCAGGGCAGGATGTGATCCCGCAGCCTCGGCTACCTGCAAATCCCTCAGCAGCCCCCGACAGCCACGGGAAATGCCGGGGCTGGGCCGGCGGCATCTGTTTCCTCTCGGCAGGGAGCGGGCGATCGCTCCTCTGCCGCCTTTTCCCTCCAAGGAGGCCAGGGCTCGGTGCGGGGGGCGAGCAGATGTTTGCTCATCCCAGTCCCAGGGTCTTTCCCCATCCCTCCTGCCCTTGGGCAGTGGGACATGGCAGCAGGGCTGGAGCCCCTTCCTTCTTGGGGAGAAATAGTTGGGGAGACCCCGCTGTGATGCAGAACTGCGGGATGAGGGGCAGAGGGGGACCCTTTGTCACGGTGTGGAGGAGCTCAGCTGCTTCCCGGCCCTGGCGTTTGTCCTTGCATGGGCTCTTGCCTGTGGCTGCAGTCCCAAGGCACCCATGGGTGCCACGGCTCCCCGACTGCCCCTTATCCTGCCCATGTTTTGGCGCTTTGCGTGGGTGTCTGGGGGCACCAGCGGCTCCTCCAGCCCCCGGGGTGCTGCCGGCGGGGACAGAGGGTGACTGGGTCCCTTCCCCTCGCTGAGCTGCCCCTCTCATCCCTCCGGACATGCAGCGAGGGCTGGGAGGAGGATGCAGCCCCCCTTTTGTCGGGAAAGGCCGGGCACCGCGCTGCTTTCCACTGTTGTTGCTTTTCTAACGACCGTTTCCTGAGCGCCATTTCCGTCCTCCGCCCCGCGCAGCCGCCCCTTGGGCACCCAGAGCCTCCTGCCGCCGCCTCCTGCCCCGGCCCCGGCTGGGTGCTGGAACCTGCTCTGCTTAAATTGATTAATCATGCAAAAATCTAGCGTGGGAGAAGAGGGGATCGGCCCCCTCGCTGCCTCTCCGCAGCCCTGTTGACCGTGTGTGGGAGGGCGGCACCCTGTTCTCCGTCCAGCAGCGCTGGCTGTGGGACGAGCACCCATCCCTAGTCCCCTGGGTGCCCCGTGTGCCCGGCCCTGCGCCCGCAGCCTCCCCCGGGGCTTCCTCCTCCGGCGTCTCCCCAGCCCTGCCCCTCCCCGGCATTGCCCAGGCTAATTTCTAGGCCAGTGCCCGGTTCAGGCATGAATAAATCAGCGGCGTTGCATAAGCGGGGATGCAGATTTTCTCCGGATGGCTGCCTGCACCCGGCTGCTGCTGCGCCAGCGCCGGGCACCCACCTCCCCGCACCCTGGGGGTCTCCTGGGACCCCAGCTATCGGCCATGTGGCACAAGCCCTCTCCGTGTCCCTGCTAGCCAGGGCGGTTAGCAAGGCTGTCGCAGGCTCTACCAAAGATCCCCAATTAAGGAGCCCCTCTCCCCCCGCTGCGGGATTAGGCGGGATGAGCGGAGCCTGTTGGCCGCCGGCGAGCCCCACTGCTGTGCCGGGAAGGAGGTCAGGAGCTCAGGGTGCTTTTGGCAGCCGCCGCGCAGAGATCGCGGCTCAATCTGGTGTCTGCCCGGGAGGGGATTAGCCGCGGCCCCAGACAAATCAGCCGGGAAGCTGAAGCAAGTTGGCAGGATCCATGCGGGGTCATCTCCCCTGCTAATTGGGGCGAGCGTGCTGCTCGCCTGCCCGGGACGCGGCGGCAGCACCGCTCGGCCGAGGAGGGGATGCCGGTCGCGCTGGTGCCACGTTGTGCCTCTTGCTGGGCACCGGGCTCTGCCGCGGTGTGCCTGTCCCCAGGGCTGCCCCCCACCCGGTGCCTGGGGGGAGCCTTGCTGGGGCTTTTGGCCTCAGTTCTCCTTTGGGATCTTCCCTTTCGTGGCTGCGTCAGAAAACTGCAAGGAA
>VXBO01010745.1:266888-301558 GCA_013400135.1 Rhinoptilus africanus | reverse complement strand
AACCCCCCCCCCCCCCCGAAGCGGGAGAAGCCCCCGCTGCCCCGCGGGCTCACCTGGGAGAAGGCGGGCACGGCCACGCTGTACGGCCTCTGCTTGAAGGTGTTGACGCCTTGCCCCGGGAAGGCCTGGGAGGCCATGCCGTAGTCGGGCGGTGGGATGGCAATGTCGTCTTTGTCCAGCAGGTTGCCGGTGCTGCTGCTCTTCCCTTGCTGCAGGCTGGGGGGGGGGACACCCAGAGCAGAGCCATCAGCACCACCCCGGGGTGAGACCCCCAGGCTGCCCATCCACCCCACGGATGAACCTCCCTCCGAGCCAGGTACCACTCGCCTGTGCTGGGTGTTACTCCTAAGGACAGGCATTGCGTCCGGGGAAGCGGAGCGTTCCCATCCCAAGCCCATAAACCCGCTTTGGGAAGGGAGCAGGGACCCACCCAGCACCGCACCCAGCACGATGCTCCTACCTCGCATGGACCCGCTCGCTGCCATCACTGTCGAGGACTCGTGTGTAGGAGAAAGGAAACCAGCCCCTCCTGAAAGGCAAAGGCAGGAGATGAAGCGAAATCCGCATTTATTCATGGAGGACCCTGGAGAGGCTGCACCTGGGATGCAGCGGTTCATGGGCACAGCCGCGACACTCACATTTTCGTTTTCTCGCTCTCTCCGTAGTGCCAGCCGTCCCTGGCCTCCGGCACCAGCAGCGTGATGAGGTCACCCTCCTTGAAGCTCAGGAGGGTGCTGTTATCTCCCGCAGCATGAGAGAAAATGGCCTGCACCCGCGTCCTGCCGTTCCTCTCGAGCCCTGCGGCCATGGAGCTGGAGCGCGGCAGCGTCTTGTTTTCGGCTGGTGGGAGACAGAGACCAAGGAGTGCCCCAGGTCCTTCACCCCACGGCCAAACCCTGGCACGGGCAGGTCCCTGACGTTGCTTATTGTACCCCAGGTGCCAATAAAACGTTCAGTGTTCGACTCGAACCTTCCCCCCTAATAAGGGGCAGGATCTGGCCACTGCTCTTGGAATCGTGCACCAGCCACAGCAAAGGGAGCAGCCTCCCTGTGCGAGATCCCTCAAGATTCTCCCTCCTGGAAATCCTGTCCACAGGTTGAAAGCCCACCCAGCTGAAAACCCAGCTCCGCTCATTTCCTAACCCCTGAAATCCATAGGCATGAGTGGCACTTGACACCGGAGGGGATGCTGCTGGTCACTGCCCCCCCACCACCAGCATCCCTCATGACCCTGCTCACCGCGGCTGCGACCGGCACAGTCGGCACCCCAGCACCCCAGGAGTCCCCCCGGAGCGCAGGACGGAGCCTCACCTGATGCGTAGCTGTTTTTCGGTGGCACGTTTTTGCGAACTGGGAGTGTATTGGAGTAAGAGTCACTCAGCTGCTTCTGAGGCTGGGGAGGAGATAAAGATTTGGGCTGTGCTGGCTTCATCTCAGACCAGTGGTTGTACCCGTCACTGTCTGGGCCTGAGACTCCGTTCATCACCGGCATGGCCTCCTGCGCCGACATGCGCTACGGAAAGAGGAGAGGAGGGGGAGGAAGACGGGGAACATCTTCACTAGGGCATCCCAGCGCAGCTCCCGCAGCGGGACGCAGCGCCAGGGAAGGCGGTTCACAGCACAGCAGAACTTCAGCCTGTTGGGTTTAGTTTCCCCACCTGAGAGCACCCGCTCTGGAGGGAGCAGGGGGGTCACCCCTGCGGTATTCTACTGCTCCAAGCTGCCTCGCACCTGGCAAACCCCTCCTGGGATCTACAACTCAGCTCGTGCCCCCACACCAGGGGGGAGACCCTTTTCTGAAGGGTCTTTCATCCCATGGGTCACAGCCCCACAGCTCTGGCACCATCCTGGCCAGGTGAGCCCAACTCACGGGTTCCCCAAATCCCTGGCCAAGGAGCCCATGCTCCTCCAGAGCTCAGCAACCCAGGAGGGATGGGATGCGACAGGCTGCCCATCCCCATGGCCAGGCTCCTTCCCGCATCCCAGAGCGGCGTGTGCATGGGTTGCCATGGGACCATCCCTGTGCAGGTCAAGGGAGTGATTTTTGCCAACAGCACCAACGGCAGAAGGACACGGAGCTGCTGGAGCGGGGCCAGAGGAGGCCCCGGAGATGCTGGGGGGGCTGGAGCCCCTCTGCTGTGGGGACAGGCTGAGAGAGCTGGGGGGGGTCAGCCTGGAGAAGAGAAGGCTCCGGGGAGACCTTGGAGCCTCTTCCAGTCCCTAAAGGGGCTCCAGGAAAGATGGGGACAGACTTTTTAGCAGGGTCGGTTGCAATAGGACAAGGCGGAACGGTTTTAAGCTGAAAAAGGGGAGATTTAGGTGAGATATTGGGAAGAAAGTGTTTGCTGTGAGGGGGGTGAGCCCCTGGCCCAGGGTGCCCAGAGAAGCTGTGGCTGCCCCATCCCTGGAGGGGTTCAAGGCCAGGTTGGACGGGGCTTGGAGCAGCCTGGGCTGGTGGGAGGTGTCCCTGCCCAGGGCAGGGGGGGCACTGGGGGGGCTTTAAGGGCCCTTCCCACCCAAACCTTTCTGTCATTCTATGATCAATGACAGTCCATCAAAAGACAACTTGCTGAGGACAATGGTGACACTGGCCTGGGCTCGTCCCTCCAGCTTTGCTCAGAAGGGCAGGACAACTTCCACCACGGAGATACTTACTCCTACAAAAGGTGCCAGCTCCGGGGGGACAGGGAGAGGTTTGGCACCAGGGATGGGGTCAGAGATGATGAGGTTGGATTTGGATGTAGACAGAGGGCTGGGCATTATGGTGCCATTGCTGCTGGCAGCCATCTGCTGCATCAGCTGTATAGCGCGGTCCGGGATCTTGTTGGGATCCGAGCAGGACTGCTGCCACAGCGGCAGCTTCTGCGTCAGCATCTCCTTCCCCTGCAACAGAGAAAAATGAGGCGTGAGGGCACTGGGGTGTAAGAAAAGCCACCCAGCTCTGCACCCCTCCCTGGGCAGCACCGTGTGGATCCTGGCCACAAGATCCATCGACTCCTCTGGGCACAGCATGGATGAGGTACAACATGGGGACTTACCGCTTCCAGGCTCCGATGGAAGCTGAGCCAGGAGAGCGTCATGAAAAATGGAAAGGAGGGCAAGAAAAGGTAATTCATCTCCCCAGCTTATTCCGAGACATCCCTGGGGCAGCTCCAAGAGGAGCTCCTCAGGGAACAGCACCGCTCGACTGAGCGCAGAAATAAAACCCAACCAAAGGCTCGGCAGGGCAGAGCCCCTACACCGTGCTGTCACCCAGGTCCCCAGGGGTGAGCCTCACGCTTAGGGCTGTGGGCCCATCACCCAAACCCTGCTGCTCTCTGCCCACGGGCAGGACCCGCAGCCATCCTCCGCTGTGCTCCGAGCCAAGAGCGGGGAAAAAAGATGGAGCTAAACTTGCCCTTATTCAGCTAAAAGCCCCTCGCTGTGAGAGCGACCATCCCATCGTGTGACTCTCCGAGGGAGGAGACGTCCTAAACCACCCCGAGGCCATTCCCAGCCAAGCACAGGCAGACCCCCCGCCTAAATCCGTGCCACGAAGAGCAGCAGAGGAGCGGCTCTGGTAAGCCCGACGGCTTGCGTGCCCATCGGCTCACCTGCAGCAGAGCCTGGGGGGACCCCACACCTCCGCGTGGCTCTGCAACCGGTCTCAGCTAGAGACAACTTGGTCCCCACTGTCAAAAAAACCCCTCTAAAGCCAAATTCAGAGTCCCAGAAGATTTCCCCATGATGGGCCCCAGCCCAGGAGCAACCTCGCCACCCAGACCACGGCTGCTGCCAGCATCCTGCGGGAGCTGCAGGCAGCAGCGGGACGGCATTTTTAGCCGGCAAAGCCCACACCGGCTGCCAGGCTGGTGCGGGGCCGGGCGCCCACGTCACACGTACGCCCACCGCGCTCTGGACCTGCCACCCGCAAAGTCCCTCTTGCAAAAAAGTCACCCTCCATGTGCTGCTGCTGCAAGGAGCTTTGGGCTCCCCCGTGCCGCAGCCACGCTGTGGGTGCCGGCACCCTCCTGCCTGACGACCCCCCATCCCTGGGGTGGATCGTTCCCCTCCTGCACTACAGCAGGAGTTCGCATATGCCAAGCATGGATGCAGCCTGCAGTGCGAGGACTGCGCTGACTAATCCAAGCTCCTTCTCCTGCTCCCCGGTGCCAAGCGCGGCGGTGACAGATGGGTGCTGTGAGCGACGGGGGGTGGCGGTAGGGAACAACCAGAACGGGAGCAGGAGGCTGCAGGAGCAGCGCCGGTGTTCCCAGCCCTCATCCGGATGGATTCCACTCTGGACCAGCGCAGGGGGCCGCTGCTTCCCAGGCTGGCGGGCAGCAGCTGCAGCCCCTGACGCAGGAGACGTGGGCTGCCAGGGAAGGGGCAAGAGGGGTCTGGAGCACAGATTTATCTCCAGTTTAACCTCCACCTTTGCTAAGGGCTAGGAGTAAGGCCAGGGTTGGGGTGAGCCTTGCCAGGAGAGCAGCACTGCTCCGACTCCGAGCGGGAATGTCGCTGCTTTGCGTTTCTTCTGCTTTTGCCAATCACCAGCTGACGCAGCAGGACCCTGACGAGCCCCAGCCAGGGCAGAGCCCTCAGACCGCAGCGACCACAACACGCAGGAGAGGTGAACTCAGACCCGTCCACCCACTGCGAGCTCTTCCAGGCCGGTGAAGTCGTACCACGCAGGGGCCGGCACCGCCTGGGCGAGCCAGAGGGTGGGATGCGCCGCCAGGCTCTGCCCTCAGGCCCGCCATGCCGGCACGCCAGCAAACCACAGTCGGTCCCATCCGCCTCCTGCAGCCAGAAGCTGCTTTGAAATTCAGAGCAGCACCCGTGGGAGATGTGCCTGCTTCGTCAGGGGGCACAGCTCTGCCTCCCCCAGCCCGGGAACATTCCCAGGGTACCTCGTCCATGGCTCACCCGCTGCTATGGCCCCCTCCTTCTGCCCCCCGGGCCGCAGGGGCTGCACCAGCTGCGCCTTTCAGGATCTCAGCCTGCTCCATAGGCAATGGCTTGTGACAGGAGCAGCCACGTGGTGCCGGGGACCCGCAGACTGGCATCTCCGGTGGGACCGACTCACCTTGGCGTGGTAGGTGATCGCGCTCTTCGCTACCGCGCACTGTTTCTCTACCAGGAAGCAGAACCGTCTCCTCTCTTCCGTGAGAGCCGTCTTGTAGCCGTCGGAGACATAGTTTTCCAGCTCACCTTGCTTGTTGCTGATGGCTTCGATGTACTAAAAGAGGAAGAGGAGCAGAGAGGTGGCTGCCTTCACCGCTTTCCCCACCGAGCGCGGGGCAGGGGATGCCGCAGCATCCTCTAGAGAGGGGTCCGCGGTGCGGCTGTAGGGCCGGCGGGGAGCCCTCCCAGCAGAGGACAAGCCCACGTGTGCCTGCGCAGCCCCTCCAACCTGCCCTTACTCATCGGAGCCCCCCCACGCGCGGCGCTGACTCACGCGTGGGCTGGCAGCCGCGCGGGCGGCGGGACGAGCTGTACCGCGAGCAGCCGCCCTCTCACCACGCCGGCACCGCAGCCGCCCCGAGGCTCTCGCCCCGAGTGCCCAGGGCTGGCAACCACCCCCCGCAGCCCCCCTGCCTGCCCCCGCAGCGCACAAACCGCCCGGGCTGGTCACCTCCGGCACCCCCTCTGCCGAATCACCGCCGCCTGCAAGAGCAGGCAGGGCTGTGCTGCCGAGAGCCACACGTGAACTACCACCAACGCCGAAACGACCGGCGACGCTTTCACTTTGCATTTGCCGGTCACGGTGCGCGGTGAGGGGGACCCGGGGATGGCGGCAGGGCAGTGCTGCGGGCTGGCACAGCACTCCCTGCCCGGCCGCAAGCAGCGAGGGCGCTGCCGGAGTGGCCATTCCTCGATGCCGCAACCCCGGGGCTGTGGAGACGCCGGGACCCTGCCAGCGCCGGGCAGAGGCAGCATCAGGAGGCTCCTCTGCTGGCACGGGCTCCTGCTCTACCTACGGGACGTCTGCCAGCCCGGCTGGGCCACACAGGGCTTTGCCAGCACCATACGGAGCATGGAAGCAGCAGCCGGGGCCGTGTGGGGTAATCCGGCGGCTCAGGCTGACCCCTGTGACGCCAGCGTGGCACACAGGAGGGCTTCGGGGCAACACCGGGGACCAGGGGGCTGCTGCTGGGCCACACCGTCAGCATCCCTGCGCTCCCAGGGCATAAGACATCCCCATCTCCCCGAAACCAGCCATCTTCTCCGCCCTCAATGCCCTCAGGATGTCCCCAGCTCCTCCGCAAGAGCTCCCACCTTTGATGTGGCACTGGGAGAGCGGCCACCAAGCCTCCGAGAGGGGCATCTCTCCCACCCATCGCTGTCCTGCCCTGCAACGCCTCGCCGCCACCGGCCCTTCCCCGGGACGGCAGCACCACAGTGAAAAGCCACAAGCAGCCGCGGGGACCAGGCACTGCTAAACCAGTTTCAGAAGGTCTGAGCTTCCCCGAGAAGGGAATTAAACTGGAAATTCTGGGCCCAAAGCAGCTTTACTTCATTTCCTCATGTTTAACGGTTATTTTTAGCATGCTACAATATTTATTAGCAGACACATAAAATGGAACAAACCTCAACAAAGCAGTGAGATTAAGCGACGTCCCAGACTTCAAAGGGGGCTTATTTCAGACCTAGAGCTCCTGCTGCGCCCCCACCCCGCTCCGAGCACCCTCCCTCGGGAGCCAGCCCCGCGCAGAGCTCCTTCCTGGGTCTGCCCCCAGGCACCAACACGGGCTGGGGGACGGGGGTCGGTGAGAAAAAGGGTAAAAACCCAGTTTGCAACCAACAACCCTGTTTCGAGGAGAATTTTTTCCCCCCAAATGAGAAAATCCAGTGCAAACGCCCATGTTTAAGGAACAGAAAGAAACGAAGGTAACTGAGTTGACGCCACTGGGTGCAGATGCAGAAATAACGGAGGTATTTGCATCGCTCCCAAGTGAAGCTGTGGGGAGAGCTGAGCCCGACTCTGGGCTGGCGGGGATACAGGGGAGGGCACTGGGACAGCCGTCAGGCAGCCGGGCTGTGCCGGTGGCAGGCGCTGGGGCACAGGGCAGGGGCGGCAGCGGCACCGGGCACGTGCCTGCGGGGATGGCGGGCAGGAGCAGGCGGCCGTGGGAGGACGCGGTGGGGGAAAGCATGGCTCCCCGGAGTGGGCTCAGGACAGAGGCGCTGCCGGCAGCACGCCGCCTCCTCCCCGGTATTATTAGCCCTGGCAACAGCACAGGGACAGAGCCCAGAGGCGTCAGCCTGGCAGTGGCGATGGGGAGTCGGGAGGGAAGGATGCTCCAGAACAGCCCAGAGCCCCCGGCTCCACCAGCATGCGGTGCCTTGACCACTCCATCACATCCCTGCTATGCCCAGGACAGACCGAGCCCCGCTGTCCCCACATCCCTGCACCACAGGCAATTCCCAAAAAAGTTTCCTTCCTTTCTCTCCCGAGGGAAGTGGAGGGACAATGCTCCTCCTCCTCCTGCAGAGCCCCGTTTCTGGAAGGAAACACAACCACGGCAGCACCCAAAATAGCAGGAGCAAGGGCAGCCCCTGACACCCTAAACTCATCCAGCTTAATTTCCTAACTGGGGCATCAAGAAGGAGCAGGTGAGGCGTGAAACGAGTCCAGCGCCGGCTCATCTAGTTCAGTCGCACGAGGAGCATCCCGCCACCGCGCAGACACAGCCCTGCCCCGGGTACCCCCCTCTGCTCCCAAACGCCCCCCGCACCGCAGCGCCGGGGAAAGCCTTCCTTATTTAAGTGAGGTCAGACTTTTAGTCTTAATCATGATTTAAATGCGCAACTTAAAGTCTTATTTACATCCCCGATTTCAATCTTGGTTTGCAAGTGTACTTCTAAGTATTTCACTCAAGACAGGCTTGTCTTAATGGCTGCAGCCAGTTAGAACATGTCGACTTGCAAGCAGAGAGCCCGTGCTCTAAATTTAGTATTCTCAGCGCTTTATAAACTTTATGTAAATATGCCTGATGTGCCATTGATTTATTCAGAGCTTTGATTTTCACACGCTATTACATTACAAAATGGCGAGCGACACTTCTTGTTCAGCAGACAGCTTTCCTTTTGGATTTGCTCAGGATGACAATGGGCTTTCAAACAATGCACAGAAAGACAATTTAAATACAAGCCTCGCTAAATATGCCGGATGCACAGGGGGGGGAAAAAAAAAAACCGAGACACAAAGCATGATGTAAGTTGTCGCTGCTGAGGGTCAAGGAAAAGCACCAGCTCCCATCAGCGATTTTCCTTAAATGAGGAAAAAAAAAAAAAACCCAGGGCAGGGAGCCGGCTGCGGCCACGCTGGCGGTGTCACGGCCGTGCCAAACGCCAGAGCAAGCGCCGGAGCCGTCCGACAGCTCCAGAAACCTTTTCTGGGTTTCTAGGTTGGAGAGGCCTCAAATAACTCCCCTCGTCGCCCCCCCGCCTCCCAAACACATTCACTTCCAATTCACCGGGAGCCGCTGACCTAATTAGCAATGTCAGCACGCGGCCGGGAAAGGGTTTGGTTTAAGACGCTGCCGGGGCTCGGAGCAGGAGCCGGTGGAGTGGGGGCTCCTGCCCGGACCTGGGGAGCCCCGGTGGCACCGCAGTGGTGGCCCAGCCGGGGACCCACTGCCCCAACCCCTCACGGCTGCCCGATGCCCGGGGGGACAAGCGATGCTGGAACAAACTCCATGCAGAAGCCAGAGCAAGTCACCCCACTGGGTCAGGTGGTAAATCAGGAACAAAAAAAGACATGAAAGAGGAAACAAGATGCTGTGAAGTCCTCAGCTCGAACAGCCGCCGTCATCCCCGGCACAGAAAAGCCGGGGCTCACAAAGGCCCTGCCACTCAGACGAACACCTTCCCAGCGCTGCTCCAAAGCCGACAGCCAGAGGTGTGCGAGGATGGAAAAGCATCTGAGAAATGCCAAGACCCGAGTTCTTTTCAAGCACACGCTGCCATCACTGTAGTTAGCGCAGGTGAAACAGCAATATCATTACCGAACTTCAGCCAAGCCTCTAATAACCACCCATCCCTCCTGGAAAAAAAAATGAGTTCAAGCCATTCTATCCAAGCCAAGAACGTGCAAGCCCCTCAGGAGTATGAGCCAAGGGCAATGCAAATCACCACCGTGCTGAGCACGGCTGCAGAAATCACCACTGCGGATCTTTATGGGCGATCAGATGCGTCTGCCGCCGCCAGAAACACAGGCTGAGCGCGGGACCGGCCACGGGGACAAGAGGGAAGCAAGCGCAGGCAGCGAGGCCACCTTTCAGGGGCCACCAGCTCGCCACGGGGGGCACAGCCAGCGCCGCCGCGGGGGAGCCGGCGGTGGGTGCGCTCCTAGCCGGCATCCGGAGAGATGCTCGGCTCCAAACACCGGGCTCTCGTCCCAGGGAGGGATGGGACGGGATCAGCGGCACAGAGCAGCGGAAGGGAGAGGCCTCTGAGTGGGGACCGATGCGGCCAGCTGAAATAGCCAGAGGGAGTAAACATCAAGAGAAGGGAGGATTTATTTAGGGAACCACAAGGAAGAATAATTAGAAAGTAATGGGATAAAATAGGAAAGAAGTTAGGCTGATTAAGAGAGGAAGAGCATCTAAGCTGTCGATTAGTCTCAAGGAAAAACAGCCGAAACCCTACCACAGCCAAAGCGAGGAAAGCAAGAGCCTAGGGATCCGCAGCCCCAGCAGCTCCTAGGGGAAGGAGACAGCTTCTCCTCATTCCTGGAATTTGCTCCTTGCGCGGAAGCTGGTGGACCCTGGAGCAGCCTCGGGGGAGACACTGTCCCCTCGGGCCACCTCCAGCCTCCACCATCGCCCAAGTTAGGGCTGGAGAGGGAGAGGAGGCTGGCGGTTTGTTTAGCCAGACAGAGCGATGCCGCCTCCGAGCCCTGGGATATCAGCGGTGCTTCCCAGCCCAGCACGGCCGGGAAGGAGACCAGGGCTCAGAGATGAGCCTGGGGGAGACCTAACCTCTCTTGTCATAAGGCAAATAAACCAACAAAGCAAATCCTCTCCCGCAGCAGAGAATGCTTATACGCGGGTCACCAATGGAGCCAAGATGTGTTTCACTGCCTTTTGCAAGGACAAAGCCCCCCCGCAGAGGCACGGGACCCCGCGTCGCCGCAGCCATCCACTGTCCTGTGGCTTCCGTGCCGCTGGCGGACGGGCACCGCGCCGCTGTGCACAAGCGGGTCTCTCCCCGGGGAGCAGACCAACTCCCCGGCCCTGCGCCAGCACCCACACCCCCAGCCCGGCAAGGGCTGTCAGTGCCGGCACCCGCGGCGCTGCCGCCAGCCGGCACCGCTCCGGCTCCCTCCCCCTGCGGACAGAGCCCTCCTCGGGATGCTGCGGACGCCATCTCCCCGATGGTTATCCGAGGTGAAACACGACGCAGAGCGGATCCGAGGGAGCACGGCCCCGCCAGCTGCTCTGCTCCGAGGATGCCGGTCTCCCTCTGGCCCCCCCGAGAAGGGCTGTCTCCCCTCCGTACGCTGCCTGTCTCACACATCTGTTCACCGGGGCATCAGCCTCAGCCTTCCCCTGCTCCCGTGAAGCGCCAGCCACACAACACACGTGATGTTACATAAAATTTACAGAGCGCAAACCAGCAGGCAAGCGCCTGCTCCAGCCGGCTGTGCGGGGGCTCCACCATCAGCTGCTTAAAATGTTCCCTCGATACAGGGACACCCCAGCTCAGCGGCTCCGTGCACCGGGTTTGGTACCAAAACGCACATCAGACCTGGCTCCGACCTGCGCAGGCACGGGGAAAGGGGGACCAGTTTTCCAAGAGAGTCGTTTGAGGCATCTCAGCCCAGAGGAAAAGAAGATCTCATTTTGCATATTTGCGGCAGATTTGTAGAGCCGGTTTGAGGGAGCCGCGTTGGTGCTGGAGCCTGTGGCTCCCCCGGGGTGGAGGGGACGCTGCCAGCCGCGGCGGCTGAGCAAAACCCACCCCGGCCACGGCGGCTGGGAGCAGGAGATGGAGACTTCCCTCCTTTCCGTGCTGCCTCTTTCGTAAGCACTCGCAGACCACGAAGTCCGAAAAAGCCGCGTCAGCGTATGGCTCTTGCAGCACCACGCCTGCAGAGAAGGAGCCAGAGCGAGGTGAGCTGAGAGACCACCAGCACCCAAAGCCTCCCCGCACGCGCGGGGCCACAGTAAGAGTGGCCAAAGTCACCAGCACCTGAGTTCACAGCTGACTACAGAATAGAGAGAGGCAAAAAAACCACCAGAAGGGCTGAATTCTTCAATAAGGTCCTGAGACACGAGCAGGGAACACCACCGAGCTACAGGAACGCTCAGACTGGTGTGTCCTGAGTGGGGACCCCTCTCGGTCCCGACCTGGCCATGGCAAGGAGGACACTCAGCCGCTGCCCCCGGAGCAGCTCAGCCCCACACCCGACGCAGCTCCCTCCAAGCGTCCCACGGGCGATTCCCCTCCCGCAGCCGCTGTCCGTGTTTGCTGGGTCTGGGCGCCCAGCCTGACCCGGCTGAAAGCACGAGCAAACCTGGAGAGAGTCACCTGCAGCCACCGAGCTTTTACATAATTCTTCCCGGTTTGACTTTCACGTAAGCCCTCGTAACCCGGTTTGTGCAAACTCCTGATCAGCTAGAGCTTCTCGACCTACACCTAAAATTATTTCTCCTGATGGGAATACCAAAATGAGGTTTCAATTACAAAAGTTTATAACCCCCCCCCCCCAGGTTATTTGGCACAGTGGTATTTAACGCTTAAAATATTCCCATAGGTGTGGAGAAGCAGGAGACCCATCCGGGCAGGAATCGCCGGCACCTCAAGCCCTTTCGCCTGGGTCAGGCCCAGCCTTTCACGGCACACAGCCGGCTGCAGCTTCGCTCTTTAGCGTGAATTACACTCAGCTTGGCCTCAGCCCGACGGAGAAACCCAATTCCTCGCAGCGTTAATATGATTTGATAAATAGCTTGAACCAACATAACTCCATTGTCGAGCTACTGATTCAATCAAGGTCCTAAACTCATCGTGACCTTGATTTCATGGCTTGATCATAACCAGCGTTTAATGAAATTACAGCAGTTTAGCTTCCTTGGTGATTGTTTCATCTTAATATTGTTTTCATTTCTCTTCGTGAGAGACACGAAGTGAATGGAATTGGTTTATTCTCCCGGTTTTCAACACAGGTCAAAAAAAAATCTCAGTAACTCCGTAGCTAAGATGAGACATCCGAGGCAGTTTGGTGTCTCAGCTTTCATTCCGCATGTGTAACAAAAGCTCTGGACTGATTCATAAGGAATAAAAAGCCTGGCTTTATTGCGACATTCAGCAGTCACAGCCCACAACCACAGCATCTCTCTTGACCATGACAGACAAAGCTCTGGAGATGGAAAATCACTCCTGGAGCCTAATTGCACTTTGAGCTGCTTTTAAGCTACGAGAGTCGTCTTTACTGCAAACCGCGAGGTGTTTTAAATCCTCAACCATTTTAATCCTGCATCCTCATCTATTAAACTCCACAAAACAAGCACAGAGACAGTGGCCAGGTGACGCGGGACTCGCAGACAGCCCTGGACCAGCCCTCTCCGTGCAACGAGAGGCTGATGAAGCTCAGCAGAAGCCTCCTGCGAGAGCATCGCTCCGCTGCCTCCCCCCGAGCAGATCTCCCAAAGCTACTGCTCACCAGCCAGAAGACAATCAGTGGTGTGCAATGCCTGCTGAATATCAGCACTTATTTCTGCTTCATAAAGAGGGAAATTCTGAATCGAGGAGTCACCGGTGAGACGCTTGGGCTGTTTTACTGGGCTTTCTGATCAACCTAGCAGAGCGTGGAGCCCCAGCCACGCTGGTACCCTGGCCCAGGTGAGGGTAGTCCTCTGCCACCCGACAAACTAGAGCCTGAACTGCCCCAAACCTCCTCTCACCCGGGCAGAGTGAGGTGGTCGAGCAACCACGTGCCGCAGCTCCCGGGAGGACAGCACTGCCTCTCCCAGCCACCTCACCAGCAGGTCACGGCAAGATGTGGTCACTCAGACAAGAGGTGAAAAGGCAGAAAGGAGCAATTCTGCTTCCCACAGCACTAAATAAGGAGAGGGATGATGACAGAGCACCAGACTCACAACTGCTGACTGCTACAGTAGCTTAAGTGGATGAGTCTTTACAAGAAGAGCAGGACGCGACTGCTTTATTGAAGGAGATGACTGATGCAGCCACCAGGACGTTTTCCACCAACAGCAGCTTCTCCCACTACGAGACAAGTAATTCGCAACAGCCCATTAGAAGAGCTCCATCCACGTGCCGTCTGATCGGTCTGTGGTCCCCGGGCACCAGCCTGATGAAATCTGCAGCTTCCCGCAAGCATCGGGAGATGCCTTCAGCCTCCTCCTCCTCCTCGTCCGCTGGGGGTTTTACCAGCCGGCCGCAGAGGTGGCTTGGGGCCAGATAAACAACCCAAACCACACGCAGCACAGTTCTCTGTTTTAAGCGAGCTGAGAAAGGTTTTTGTGGAGCAAAGCCCCACGGTGAGACGTCAGCAGCCCCACAGATGCTCTGGCTTCATGAAGCCCCAGACGAGGCTCCCTGCTCAGGCCCTCGTAGCTGCAGGCTGAGCCCACCCTTGGAGCAACCCCCCCGCTCCCCCATGCCCAGGCTGCAAGAACATCATCAAGGGTGGCCTAAAATACCCTCTTTTTCTGTCGAAAGGAAATACCAGCATCAGAGCCAGCAGAGAACAGAGGGAAAACTGCCCTCTTGCCTGAATTCAGCCATTTAACTTTGTGTTTTGATTGATCCAGAGGGGGAAGAAAAAAAAAAAAAAAAAAGGAAAAAGCAGCGAGCAGTTGAGCAGTCTCATAGCTCTTTAAGCTCCAAAGCCATCATAAGGCTTTTTCAGAGATAAGCGCTTCCTAAATACTTACTGCTGAAAGATTAAGAGAATGAAAGCCTGATCCTGTTTCCCTGCCCCACGCGGCCGTGCTAACAGGACTACCCCATCCCCGCCACGCCAAACCAGCTCCTCTCCCAGCTCTGTAACACTGATCACGGGGACGGATTTTCTCCTCCTCCGACGCCGGGTGTGGGATGGGGATCCCGGCACGGCACCAGCCCGGGGGGGTTTGGCAGGAGCAGGGCGGCTCTGGCAGCAGTTCGGCTCTGTCGTCCCTGTCAGCAGCTTTGGCAGGTGGGGGACAACAAAGCAGTTTGATCCCCGAGTTTCCCCACGCTGCGCCTCCTTGCCTAACAGGGCTTTTCTGGCTCAGCCGGAATTCCAGAGGCAGGGCTCGCGGAGACGCCGCTGCTCAGAGGTGGCCAAAGCTTCTCAGCTCCCAAGAAGGCGCCAGCCCCCTCCTCAGCGGGCAGGACCCCCCCGTGCTGTGCCCACACCCCCATCCACACTCGGAGCTGCCGTGCCTCCTGCCAGCAGCTCCGTGCCGGGTCGGGAGCCGGGAGGGCAGGAGCTCAGCGCAGGGAGGATGACTGCGGGCACGAGTTTTCTCCTTCAGTGCTTACTCTGATTCACGCCACCGAGAGAATGACTGATTTCCCAAGTTTTAGTGCAATTAAGAGTGTCACTTCCCCAGCACAACCTCCACAGTGACTATCTGCTGATGACTTTGACTGACGCCCCGTACACAGCCCCGGCGAGTGCAGCACCACCAACACCTACATCCCCCTCAGCCGACACGGATCACTTGGACACGATACCGGCCCGTGGCACCCAAAGTAACAGCTCCTGGTGCCAACATAACGCACGCTCTCGTGCCTCAGAGACAAGACCTAGGTAATTTCTGCCCTCAGGGTCCATCTTCCCCTTTTCAAGGTACCGCGATCACTCAACGGACTTCGCTGCAGTAACAGCACAAGGGCTTTCAGCCAGAGCAGGTCTGCAGGTCGGTGCAGCAATTTCTCGTTAAAGTTTGCCATGTTCAGCCGTGCTCCAGGCAAAGCTTGAACCACAGAGGTCACAGACTTCAGAATTCATGCCCTGCTGCGAACGCATCAGTAACGCGGGTGCCGCAGCCCCTCGGCACGACCCGCTCCCGGCACCAGCTGGGGATGTGCCCTGGATGCTCCTCAGTGAGACCCCCAACCTCCGAACTGTGCCCACCCCATGGCAGGGTGTCGGGAGGGACCCCTGCCCCGCGCAGACGGGACCCCGTGCGCACACAGCGCGTGGTGGGCGCGCGAGCCCACCCCGCCATCACACCCATCCCACCGCCGTGATTCACCGCAGCCGCCCCCGCCCCGGCGAGCTGGGGGAAGGGGCGCCCCGGCAGCAGGCACAGAAAATATTTAAGCACAACACCATCCAGAGGAAGATGGATCCGGCACAACAGAAACTAATGATCTTTTTGGGTTCATTCATTAAGAAATAAAAAAAAAAAAAAAAGGCGGCACCAGGAGCAGTGGATTGAGGAGGGTTAGTCACCACCGCCCGGCACAACATCTGCCATCAGCGGCGCTCGCAGCCTCCCCCTCTGCACCGTCCTCCCCCGGGGCGGCCGAGACCATCACCGGCTGCCGCCCCCTCCCTGTCCACACCTCCCACGCCCCCCACGCTCCCCTAATGCTGCGGCGCCCGCTCCTCTGAGGAGAACAGCAAACCCTTCTCGAAAGGCTCCCAAGAGCCGCCCCCCCCCAGCATGCGGTACCAAGCACCCCCTGCCCTTCACCAGGCGAGATGCCGCCTCCCCCCCGCCGGGGTCCTACCTGCAGCTCCTTGTCCGAGTACTTCTGGGGGTTTTTGCTGCCTTGGCTCTTCTTCCGAAGTTTCTTCAGCTCTGCCTGGCACTTGTCGAGCGAGTCCCCTTTGCTCCTTTGCTCCGTCTGGTATTTTTTCAGCGCAGCCTGGATGGGACAGGAGAAACCTCTGAGCAGCCGAAGCTGAGCCCCCCCTCGGCCGCGTCTCCTGCTGGAGGGTCAACACACCCAGAGCGGAGCATGGTCCGAAGTGCCACCAGTGCAGTGCGGGGCATCTCACTGCATTTAAAACTGGGAGAGTGCAAGCAAGGGAACCAAGCTGAGAGATGCGATGGCCTCTCAGCACTCCCCTCTGTTTCTCGGGATGCGAGGCGGGGGGCTGGACGCGCTCCCTGCTCCCCGCACTCACGCCAAGTGTGGGGTGTCCCGCACAGTGACCCGCTCTTGCCTCTGTCACTTCGAGGTGAATGACAGCGTGAACGAGATGAAGGCACTTTCACGTTTTTCTTTTTGAGACTGCACTGAGCTGTTTAAAAGCATCTAAAAGAGATGCATAATTGATCCTGACAATTCTGTTCCCCCCCGTAAGCAAAGCCCCCTCCGTCTACTTGGCTCCTTGGCATGCTTTGCTTCCGTGCAAATCTGTGAGCAGCCCCCCCGGCCTTAGGGAGAAGTAGGATCCCCATGTCCTGAAGAGCAGAAAGGGTGGTGATAGTCGGAGACTGGGGAAAATGCTGTTCTGTGCTTGCTGACGCACGCGACAGCCAGGGACCCACGGGGCAGCAGGAACGGGAGATGCCGGAGCCCGCGCTGGTGCTGCCGGGACCGCGTGGGACCACAACTCACACTCAGGTACCGGGAGTCCAGCTCCACCTTCTGCTCCAGCTGCGTCAGCAGCTCGTTGTGGAAGGACTTGAGCTGCGGGCAGAGAGAGAAAACAGGGTTCCTTGGCGAGGGCGGGCGAACGCTGCCGGGGAGCGGGGCTGTACAGAGCAGGGACTGACGGGGGCGAGGGACAGACGGACGCTCACAGAGGGACTCAGCTGGGCAGAAGGGGATGCCCAAGCAGACCAGACCCTTTGCAGCTCAGCAAACACACTTCAGAGGGGCTGGTGTTGCCCGGACAAGACACAGGAAAGCATTTTTCTCGGCTGCGGCACCGGCAGCGCCCGCAGCCAGGGGGAGAGCCCGGCATGCCGGGCTGGGGCTCTCACCATCTCCTCCAGCTGGTTCTGGATCTGCCTGTGGACTTCTGCCATCTGGAAGAGCACGTCTCCTGCAAAGACAAGACGTGGGGAGAGGGTCTGAGGTGCTGAGCTCGGGGGGACATCCCAGGGCTGGGGCAGGCAGCACCCTGCCAGCATGGGGGGGGTCCGCAGCTCCTGGGGAACCCCCAGTTCCCATCTTCGGGGAGCTGTAGGTGAGCAGGTGAATATCTGAGACACTTGGACAAACACGTAGCTCTCATGTAGCGTGAAGGGAAATGAGGACAAGCAGGACCTCAGCACCCAGGGACAGCCCCTGCCCATGACCCACCATGCCATCGGCCACCCCAGCTACGGCACGGCTCTGCTCGTGCCAGCCCTTAGCCTGGCCGCGGGGATGCGAAAAAGGAACCAGAGACGATGGGACCATGAAAGGTCCCTCATCTCGACCTGATTCACAGCCCAGCTATTGAAGGGAGCAGGTGGAGTCGAGAGATGCTGCCCTAATAACTTAGAGGGGGATTTAAACAGCACCGTTACAGCCAGGAGCTTTGCCCGACGCTCTCCCAGCCACCCGTGCAGCCCACAGCCAAGGCTAGAGCACCCCCGGACCCCTCCCCAGCAGCGGGGCAGCAGAGAGACGCAGCCCTGGGACTCAGTCCCGCTCATGGGGCTGCAAACAGAGCTAAGCCCTCGGTTAATATTTGCCTCAAAACCACTGGACCTGTTCAGCCCCCGCGGCTGAGCCGTGCAGGGGCAGCGAGGGCAGTGACAGACGCCGCAGGTCACTCCCACGACCGTCCGCCCATGGCCAAGGGATCCCAGCGCTGCTTTGTCCCTTCCTTTAATTTTTCTTTTCAAGTGCAGAATGCATCGAGTCACACACCCACCGCGCTTTTCCTGGGAGGAAGGGCAGCGTCCGGCTTCGGCACAAGCCCCAGCGCGGCTGGAGCCAGACACACACACACGAGCCTTTTAGGAGAGGAGCCAGCGCTACCGTTGGACTAAAAGCCCGATCTCCAGGTCAGAGCAAGCTTTCAGGGAGCACCAAGCCCCGTCAGCTATTCATAAGGGCTGAGTTAGGAAGCTCTTACTTCCAGCATGACAGGTTGCAGCTTCCCCGGAGGCTTCCAGCCGACATGGAGCTGTTTGCAAACTGAACGCCATGAGCCGTGTCTCCGAACTGCCCCTGTCTCAGGACTCAGCCCCAGCAGGTCCCGCAGCCGGCGGTGGCTGGGAGCCCCCCGACACTCCCAGGGGCTCTCCAGAGGGAAGCAGCATCCCACATCCCGTCTCAGAAAATGCAGAGCAGCGCCTGGGATAACTCCAACCACCAAATGTACAGCCCATAAAGACGTACATGGAGTTTTAAGCAAGAGAACAGCAGCCTCAGGGATGGGAAATGCCATGGGAAGGGGACACCAGCCCCGGAGCCCAACGCGCGGGAGGAGACGGTGCAACGCTGCCAGGGCTGCTCAAGGCGGAGATGGCGGCTCCCGGCAGGGATGAGCCTGGGAACCCGCTGGGGATCTGTGGGCAAGCAGACACAGCCCTAATCCCACTGAAGAGGGGGTCCCCCTTCCCTGGCATGCACAGCCCCCCCGCAGCCGAGACAGAGCGCCCAGGCTGCTTCCAGGTGGGGCTGCTCACTCCGGTCCTGCTCCAGCGAGAGCCCGGCCCTGGCAAACGCTGCGCTTTTGGTGCATTTAGAGAGTGAAGGAAAGCGCGGGACCTCAGCAGAGGACAGGTCTGTCCTGCGCCCCAGCACAACCGCATCCTCTGGATCTGGAGTCAAACCTCAGCAACGGAGACGGGGATGAGCCAAACCAGCGTCTCACCAGTGCAAGGGAACCACTGGGACCAGCCCCACCAGCCTGTCCCCAGCACAGGGGCCGTGGGCCAGCCGAGTGTCAACACCACCGGCCGGTCGGGAACAACCTGGCCCAACGTTTCTTTGCTCTCGTGGATGAAGCAATTCGTACTTTGCACCATACACCGTGTCTCCAACTCCTGCAAACATTAAAATCTGATCCCTTTTTGTCCTTGGTGGGCACCAGCCCTCTGTGCTGTGGGTCGATGCAGTGACAGAACCGGCTGCGGCACCGGCAGGCGCCCAGCCCGCGCCGACTGCCACCGGGGTCACCGTCCCCCCGAGTCACTGTGCGGCTCCTTGAGAGCACAGCGACGCACAAAGCATCCCGCAAAGCGAGAAGGTGATGGAGGAGGCTCCAGGAAAAAACTGTGTGCTGAGACTCCCGCAGCCGCCGGAGAACTAACTTTCACAGCCGCTTTGCAAGGTGCCGAGCGGAGCGGAGCAGCCCCTGGCGCTCACCCCGAGCGGGCAGCGACCACGGCGATTACGCCCGTCTGCGGCGAAGGGCTTCACGCACCAACGGGGAGGTCTGGGCAGGGGGTCACCACCAGGAGACCGCCAGGAAATTGTTCTCCGGTCAGGCTGCGACAGCTCAATCATGGGAAGTGCACAAATTCCCACTGCAAGGAGGCAATGACGTAACGCCGTCGCTTGGCTGAGATTGCTCTTTTAGGAGTAGATCAATGCAAGGGGGGCCCGCTTATTCTTTCCAAAGCTCGCGCCACCCCCTCTCCCTGTGGCTTCCCGTTTGGCCGGAATGGAAATCCCAGCCGGGAGCGCCAGCACAGGGCTGGCCGAGGGCTTTCTGTCCACTGCCGCTGAGCTCCCAACCCAGCCGGAGAGCGGAGACCAGGGCGCCCAGAAATCATACGCATCTCCCCAAACCCAGCGCTGGGTACACCGGCACAGCCAGGCTCTGCTCCCACCCCATTCCTCACCCAGGGAATTAGCCTGTTCCCAGCAGCCGTGCGTGGGGCACCTCTCAGCAGATACACATCTCTTTGTTCAGACTTTCTCCTCCTCCTCCTCCACCACCACCCCCTTGGCGCTTATCGCAGGGAGAACATGGGGCGTTCCAGCCCCACATCAAAGCGGGCAGCGGTGTGGAGCCCTTCCCACCCTGTACAGCATCCCCCCTGCAAGCTGCTCCGCGTCCCAGCCCGGACCAGGGGACACTACTGTCCCCCTGCCCCTGCCACGCTCCGCTGCCGTGGCCAGTTTGCCAAGCCTTTGCCGGCGGCGTGGCCAGGAGCGGCTCAAGGTGAGCACGGCGGCGGCGCAGGAAGGCGGCTGGACGCCTGCCCGGCGCTGGGCTGCGCGGAGGCACCAGAGCTTCCTCCAGAGCCTCTCCCCAGGCTGGGACAGCCCAGGCGGCTCCCGGGGAATCAGCTCTGGGCTTCCCGTGGCCTCCACCGTCGCCCACACAGGGCAGCAGGAGGATTTGAGTGAAAACTCCTAAATAGCAGCGGCAGCGCTGTGCGAATTCACATACGGCACCTCCGGCACCCCCACGCCTCCCCACCACCAGCCGCTTCCCCCCTGCAAAAAGGCTACGGACCTCGTTAGGCATTAACAGACATTTCGCTCCGCAGACTAACCCAGCCTGGCAGCAGGGAAGAAGTTAAACTGTGACTCAGAGATGCCACGGCAGTCGCAAAGCCCAGCTATTTCAAACGCTGGCTCAGGAGAGGATCCGTGGCATTGCACCGACGGCGGGTACCGCGAGGCGTTGGCAGAGCCGGCAGCGGGGCACGGCCCAGCCCGGCAGTGGCACAGCCACCCACGCCACCGGCGCTTTGCATCACCTACCCGTGGTATTTGTAAGTCAAACACGGTAATTGCCGCTGCGCAGCAGGGCAGAGAACCGGGCAAGGGCTTGGGTCGCGCTGGAAACTGCACAGGGAGCGCGAGCTCCACGCTAGCCTTGCTGCCAAAATGCACATGCGACAGGTCAAAAACCCAAGGTCAAGTGTCTCACCTCAGCCCGGAGGCAAAAAATAAAGCCGGGGAAGGGCAGGAGCGGAGAGCGAGGGCTCACACCTCCCCGCAGAGCTGCGAAGCACAAACAGGCAAGGAGGAGCTGCTATTTGCGTGGGTCTGACTCACAGTATCGCTCTGGGAGAACTATAGGGGCTATTGTGGGCCCTTCCCTACCGCACCCAGCCGGGAACGGGCAAACAGGTTGTTCCACATCCCTCCCATTGCTATCGGGCACCGCAAAGCCCCGCGCGGGAGCCAGCTGCCCCTCCAGAAGGCAGAGCAGGAGGAAACCCACCTCACAGGGTTTTGCTCTCGAGTTTTCACAGGCTAAGGTGCTTTTTTTTTTTTTTTAAGGATTTTCCCCCCCCCTTCTCCTGAGCTACATACGAGTCATTTTTAATAAAAAACACCAAACAATGCATGGGCGAGGGAGCCAAACTGCTGCAAGCTGGGACCTGTTGATGCTTGTGCAGGGCTGAAGCAGCCCAGCCTGTCCTACAAGGGCCGCTGGCCACCGGCTCCTGCTGCCAGAGGCTCCATCCCAGCAGCAGGGATGCTTTGGCAAGCAAAGAGCACTTCATCCTCGCCAGCATCGCTCCTTGCTCCCTGAAAGACGGAGGAGGAGGTACCCAGGGCCTCGCTCGCCATCAAGATGACCTGGCTCTGGAGGTTCAGATTATTTTCTTTCCCCCTCTCTTCCATCATCTTAGTGCATCTGGAGCCAAGTTTGCAGGCACGGCACACGCCACCGACAAGCCCTCAAGCCTCGGAGAGCAGCACTTGGCAGCCCACCACCTCATCCCGACCAGGCGGCTCTGACTCCATCAGCCCTGACATTCGGCGGCAGGAACCCGGGGGAAGATGGGTGCGTGTGCCGCGGGAAGGGTAGGAGAGCACGGGGAAACAATCAGCTTCTCCGCACTGACTCATCTATTTCCTCTTCAAAAAGGTTTCGCTTATCACAGCCCCCAAGGATGGTACCTGATTTGTCGATGTCCTATTAGCGACTCATCAGCATTATAGTGATCAGCTCTGTTTGCAGCCTCTGCTTCCAGCCAGCCTGGCAAAGCTCAAGACATTTTTTTATTTATTTATTGAGAGACAAGGTAAAAGAAAAAAGCAAGAGCTTCCCAAGGCACATCCAAGGACACACCTTTAGTCACGGGCTCCCTCAGGCTGAGCAGTTGCCACTGACCCCTTTCCCATGGACAGGGAGACCTGGGCGACCTGCGACAGACGCCCTGCGCTTCCCCCCAGCCACCCCTGCACAGACACCTCTATCGTGATGTATCGTGACAGAGACCAGCGAGTCCCCCGTGCCCAACTGCTCTGGCAGCAGCTGTGTTGGTGGCGCAGGATTAATTAGCACAGGAGAACAAGGCTGCACCAGCCCGGAGCTGCCCCGCTCAGACCCCCAGGAACGGATCCGTCCTGCACGCCAGCAGTGCCGGGAGGGACAGCAAACCCTCCCAGGACCCGGAGGCGGCCACACAACGAGCTGTGCCCCTTCCCACCATCTGCCGAACTCACAGCGTCACCGACGGACAGCAGAAACCACAGAGGTGGCCCCTCCGTCCCTCCGGAAAGGCTGGAGCATCCCTGCGGGAGCTGGTCCTGGGCTCGCTGCCCGGCAGGCAGCAGGTAGGCATCCCTGGAAGATGTCACCACCGAAGGTGGAACCCAAACGTTACAGGCAGCTGCCAGGCGTTAGAGACTCCAGCCAGGCAACATGCTCCGCGCAGATGCTCCTTTAACAACCCTCCGCCATTACTTACCCAAACACAGGTTGGCGAGAAGCAGCCTACTGCTACGGCAGTCTGCTCCTCCTCAGGAGATGCGGAGGCAGGGAAAAGGCAACGCGGGCAGCAGAAGAGCCCTTCTCGGAGGCGGGCAGCAGTTTTTAAGCGGTCTTTCTCCTGGTTTTTGCACCTTTAGCAAGCCCATTCCTACAGGGTCCTTCCCTGAGGGACCTACACATCTCGGAGGCAGAGTCCTGAATTTCTGGAATGATTTCTCTGGCAAATTAGGCCTTTCAACAGAATCGCAGGTTGGAAACACAGGTCCAGAGCAGCCACTCTTCAACCAGTGCAAAGGTGTCACCCACAAGGCATTAAACACATCGTTAAGTCCATTTTTAAAAGGATCAAGCAACAAGATTATCGCTGCTCTCCCACCCAGGAGCGGGTCTCCAGGGGCAGAGGGACCTCCCTGCAGGGACACCGAGTCACCCGCCACAGGCAAATATTTCCTGGCGTTGAGGTTGGGTGTCTCTGGGCACCGCTCTGGCAGGTCCCCAGCGGACATGGGGCACCGCGGCCACCACCAGCGCCGGTGGCCCCGGATCACACTCTGAACGCCGTGACGACCTTTGACATCCGCAGGATCTATATCTGCATCTCCGCTGCTGCAGGAAGCATCTACCCAAAACAACTGCAAATCCAATTAAGAGATTAATCCCTCTCCCCCGAGGACTCAGCGCAGCGCAAAGCCTCTGAACCACACCGTCGCCGCCAGCCGGGCCAGACCCGGGAGCGAAGAGTCTGAACTCGCCGGGGCAGCCGGGAGCATCCCGCCAGCCGGGTCTGCTCCGCACCCGGAGCCACCACGTCGGCCACCCCACCAGCACGCGGGCTGGTGGCACCCTGCTTCTACGGCAGCATCACGGACAGGACCCGGCTCTGTGCCCAGCTCCAACATGCCCAGTGGAGATGGCTCTACCCCACATCCCTCCGTTTTCAAGGCTGTTTGGAGTTTGTTTAAAACTCCTGAAGCCCAGCATCCTCCGCTGAGGCCAAAGGGCTCCACAGCAGAGGGCTGGACCATTAAGGTGCCACCAGCACCTTTTATCATGCAAACTGTGTATCAGAAGAAAGCCGTTATCTACCAGAGGCTCATTTCAGCTCACCAATGGCAGACTAATCACTGCGCGTCTGCTTCAGTCAGAGCAGCATCCACTCATCCAAGAGGACCTTCCAGAAGACCAACCCCAGACCAGAATCCAGCTCCAGCGATGGAGGAGGGGAGCACTCCTGCAGCTGCTGCTCAGCCCCAGCATCCCACACGCTCCCAGCCTGCTGGAAACTCCTTCGGCTCCGCTCGCCAGGCAAGTACATCTCTTTGGAAGAAAAAACCCCTTCCCATGACTTTGCCATGGTCTAGTTTTAAAGGAGGGCAAAAGAAACAATATGTTGAGTAGCATCTAAGGCGCCAGCCAAGGGCCAAAGTCACCCAAGCACTCGTGTGTGTGAGACCGGAGCTCCTTGGAAGGGTCTACAAAGCGTTCCCAGATCCAGCCTGGAGCAAACCGTCACCGATCAGACACACAGCATTCGTGCTCTTCACATCAGCTTCTCAGTTCCCAAAAGTCCCCGCAGCAACCACTGGAGATGTGAGGAACAGCACACGGAGGCCCTCTCAGAGGAACTGTGGGGATGGGGCTAATCCTCCAAGGATCGGAGACGGGGCAGCAGCAGCTTTCCTGCCACCCCCCATCGATCCAGCTCCCGGGAACGGGGTTCAGACAGAGGGACACCCCTGCCAGATGCCTGCACCTGAAAACTCCAGCCAGAGAGCCGATTACCGCTCAAGCACCTTATTATCCCTAGGTTTTCCCTTACCGCCTGGGATTATCCTGTCTACACACGGTTGCTAAAATCTGATGGAGAATTTACAAAAAAATGCGAGGCGCCGAGCAGCTGGGGAGCAGAGCCCCAGGCTCGGAGGCAGCATCGTCAGGCTGCTGACTCTTTCCAGCGAGACATCGGGCAGCGTCGCTACCATCGCGGGATGTGCTTTTAAAAAAAGCCAGTGCCGAGCAGGACGGGCCACCCCGGGTCACTGTGCCGGCCCGCTGGCACGGCTGCAGATGGGCACTTTTCCAGTGCCCACCTTAATCAAAGAGCAACCCCTTGGAGTTACAGGTACTACAGGAGAGGTGGTGACATGAGAACGTGGCTCGTTTTGAGCACCGATGGCAAGAGCCACACAGCTCTCCTGGCACAGGGCAGCCTCTGGGTGTTCACCCGGCTCCCGGGGTGCTGGGAACACCCCCAGACCCCAGGTCCCTGTCACCCAGGGGGTCCTGAGCCCCCACAGCCACGGGCAGCATCACTGCAGGGCAGGCAGGACAGCCAGGGACTGACGTGGCCGCCTTCATCACCTCTTAGACACGGCATCTGCAGTACTTCTACGTTCTTTTGACGCTTCCTGTCCCAGAAATGGCATCAGAGAAGCATCCCTGTTTAGAAAATAATGGGTTAAGGAAAGGAAAAAAAAAATCTCATGTTCTTTTCTGCGGAGACTGGAAACAGATGTGAGCTGTGGTGACAGTCAGAGCATCCTGGATCCTGCCTGACCTCTGAGAGCAGCTTTCCCTGTCCCATGGCTCCCAAAAAACAGCGGCACAGGGAAGGGGGCACAGTGTCAATGCCAGCAGCAGTTACAGACACCCCTGTTTGCTGCTGCCTCCAGTGAGGAATGAAATAACCCAGACCCAGCGCTCCTTTCCGGCACTATCAGCAATCACGGCACAGGGACCGATAAACTAAAGGTGTTCCCAGGAAAAGCCGTACCTTTGGCGAGCACAGCCCCCATCTAAAACATTTTTCAGGCCCTGTTTACACACCCCGCCGGGAGGGGGTTGTGTCCCCGGCTCTTATCAGCTCCAGTAAACTGCTGCCAGAAATCTTATCTTAACTTTCTCCTGCAGGGAGCAGCTGCCACAACAAATATCAGCAAGATCAACAGAGCAAGAGGAGCCGGGAGCAGGCGGGTCTGGCTGCGCGGGAGCTGCCGGGATCCTCCTTCAAACCCGCTCCCTCCGAGCAGGGAAGGTGCAGAAATTTGGAAATGTGTTAAACCAACCCCAAAATACCGGAGCCACACACCGAGAGGCTGCGGGGGGGCACTGGGGGTGCCTGCTGGCAAACCAGTGTCCTTGGAGGAAGCAGGACCAGCAGAAGATACCAAAGGCGGTTTGTAAGCACGAGCAAAGGCTGGAGCTGCTCGGGAGGGCAGGCAGGTTTGTGGCCCCCGATCTCCAGCCCTCACACGGCTGAGCCGCCTCTGATAAGGCATTCCAAGGCTTTCACTGCCAGGATGGAGCTGCCGCGGCTTTCTCCCCCAGAGAGGCGTCCCTTGGACAGCGAGGTCTGCGCAGCCCTTGCAATCTCAGTCGCCCCATCCATCGCGCGCAAGGCGCTTTTGTTTTATTTATTAAAGAGCAGCAGATTGCCATAGGCAGGCTTCAATCCGAGTGATAAAAATCGGTTTCCATAGACACTTGCCGCTTCCCCATGAAAATTCAGAGGCGGCCAGCGAGCTGTGCACGGCCGAGCCGCAGCGGCCAGGCTGCGCGGTGCCTGACACCGTGCACATGGCGGCGAAACCAAAGCCTGGCCCCTCCGAGGGGCTGCCCACCGCTTGCTTCATCCTAGAGTCATTTCAGCTCAGCCTCTCCTCTGTTAATTGACCTCGGAGAGGGGGCATTAACGAGGACAGTTTGCCATCTCCTAGCACAGCAATCTGGTGAGCCAGAGCTGCAGGAGGGAGGAGGAGGAGGAGGAGTTCACCTGGGTGAGACCAAACCCCATCTCAGCCTCAGGAGAGGCTGCAGCACCCCTGGGGGGAGACGGGATGCCTTGAACCCCCCTCTGCATGGGGAGAACAGCTCGGAGGGAGAACACAGGAGTCACATCCCAGCAATGGGCAGACTGGAAAAGCAGCTCCTGAACGACTTACCAGAGGAATAAATGTAGGAAAGGGAAAGGCGGCACCGAGCATCACACTCGCTGCGCCGAAACCTGGCACAGCCCTCCCTCCCCAGGGCTCGGGGGGGTGACCGCAGCCCCGCCACGCACAGCCCGCGCTGGGCGACTGCCACCAGGAGACACGTGCTCCAGCACCGCTGACCTGCTGGTCCCCACCATCGTCCCCCTCGCCAGAGGATGAAGGCAGCAGAACCTGCTGCTTTTCTCTCCTTTGCAAAGACGAAACCATCGCTCTCTGCAAACGCTTCCTCCTGGCAAACCCCACCAGCTGACAGGGCCCCAGAATCCGCACACTAAGAATAGCAGGCTTTTTTTTTTTTTTTAAGCTACATTAACAGCAAACGCTTTTACCATTCACACGAGGCAGGATCAGCTCCACATTAAGCTTATCCCCATCAACAGCAAGAACCTGGTTCCATTCCTGAGCTCGGAGCCTGCTCCGGACTGTGACTCCGTTTAGCAGTAAATTGGGGACTTACCCAATTCTTTCGATCCTTGGCTTTCACTGGCCAACTCTCCCATCTTAACCAGAGCATCAAAGTACCCTTTTGCTGCATATGTCATACCTGAAAGCATAAAAAAAGGCAGGTTATATTCTATTTAAAGGCTACAATAACTTCTATGGCGATGAATAGATGCTAGACACTAAAACAGACAATACTTCAAAGGGCTTAACCCCACGGGGAGGGTCTAGACAACAAACAGAAGAAAAACAAGTGAAGAAAGAAGAAAACTCGAGCAGCAAGATTACAGGGCTATTTAGGAGGAATAGAAAAGGTACTTGCAGGACCGAGGTGGTTT
The DNA here is from genome assembly GCA_013400135.1 of Rhinoptilus africanus. NCBI lineage: Eukaryota > Metazoa > Chordata > Aves > Charadriiformes > Glareolidae > Rhinoptilus > Rhinoptilus africanus. Next base: position 274,262 of record VXBO01010745.1, on the reverse strand, counting down.
TCATTCCAGTGTAACCATCAGCCTGCTTAACGCCGCTCAGAAAAATCACTGTGGAATAATTGAATATCACAGACTTTCATTATAGTTCAGTCTTGTTTGTTGACATTCCAGCTACGCACTGCACTTTAATCAGATAAGCAGGGGGTTTCCTCTAATCACGAGAACACGTTGTACGGCTTCAGCTCAACACCGTCAAATGATGTGCTGAAGCCTCTTCCAGAATGATTTACTCATTAAGAGACTTCCTTCAGATGCCCCCACCAGCTCCAAGATCCACAGCAGAGGGTGACCAGAGACAATTTAAAAAAATTACAGGAAGATCTTGGGCTTCAAAGCGTGTTCACAGCAGGGATGTGAGAAAAATAGAAATTAAGCGATCATGCTGGCTTATCCACAGAACGCTGCAGTTAGCGTGCCCAACCTAAGCTGCGATAAAACAGCGCGTCACAAATGGACTCCACCACCCGGGTAATTAAAAGCCGCATTATTATCGGTATAATATTTGAGAAGAACAAATAAAAGACACAGTCCCAAGGGCAACCTCTTCTCCCTGGCCAGACCCTGCCTCTCCTCCCTCCCCCGCTGCAGCAGCACCCCCAAATCACGAACGCCGCTTCATTAGCATCATTAGTGATAGCTGGGGAATGCGGCTGATCATAAGGATGTTTTAAGTGCCCCATTCCCGGGGGAGCAGAGTCCACAGCCCCCGTGCAGTGAACCGGGATGGACGGGCGCTTCCCACGTTACGGCCAGTTGATCCATTAAAACCTGGTTAAAAACAGTGCCCAGCACTGGGCGGAAAGCAGCGTGCAGGGGAGCGCCTGTACGAGGTCTGCAGCTCGCAAATCCTTCACCGAAACACCCGGGAACCTCGTTTGACTTGTGGGAAATAAAATTTGCCCCAGGCACAAAGCAAGAATGCACAGATCCTTCCCAAAAGGCAGATTTCGAACACCGTCGTTTAGAGAACATGAGACATCAAAATACTTTTTTCCACTGGTTTAAGATTATGACAGCCTCTTCCCTTACGGGCATTTTCACGAGCCAATTGAAAAAATGGAAGCGGAGAGAGACGTGCAGGGCCGCTCCGCAGCGAGCGGAGCCCTCCCTCCCCGGGGTGGAGCAGAACCTGCCCTAAACCTCCCCAAAACCAAGCCGAGGAGGGCCCAGGCACCACGTAGTCTCATTTTAAGTCAAAATAGTCCATTTTTGGCTTTCATCAATTCATATTTTACTTTTGAGCATTTACATCTACACCTCCCTAATGACTCCCAATAGGACCCTCTATTCCCAACCAGTATTTTTAGGTTTCTTCCTTCTCTTCCAATACATTCTTGTGGGCAGTTTGAACACTTCAGTAGCACACCTTTAAACATAACTTACAATCTTAATTCTAAATATTTTAAAGTAACCCTTAAAGACCAGCTGATTGGAGATGTATTTGTTACCCAACACTTTCACACTTTGCGTTTTTGCAAAGCTTTGCATTGAGGTCCGAGAACCATCTCCCCCATTTCCTCCCCTCACTCTCCCAAGGAAAAAAAGAGCACCCCGAGCCGATTTTCCAGCTTTCCCCCATGCCGAGGCCGTGTTGTCCTGCCGGACCCTCACCAGCCTTGCAGCCCCAGCATCTCAGCAACACACACATCGCCATGCACTTTCACTTACTTGCTAAGGCTTTTTCATAGGTCTTCCCCATAGAAATGAAATTCCTGAGGCTGGGATTGAACTGCTCCATAATCGTCTAGAGGAAAGAGAAGAACATCAGCAGGGGTTAGCAGATGGGGATGGGGAGCCGGACGGAGCAGCCACGCTGAACTCCGTGCTCATCAACGCAATAACCGGCAAAAAACATCCTCCCACACCTCTCAGCAACGCAACCCAAGCCTCCCGATGGCTGCAAGAAGATGCTGGTTTTACAACCAGAAGCCTTAAGTACACCCGCGTCCGCAAACAGCGCACAAAGGCAATGGCCCTATTGGCCTGGAAGGGTAAATATTCTCATTTTGGGTAAGTCAAAAGTACGGGATGGGGTCAGCGCAGCAGCAGCCCAACGCTAAGCCATACGCGGGGATAAGAGCTGTTGAACACAGCCAGGACGTCGGCTGAGCGCAACAACCCACGCTGCCACTTCAAGCCACGTCTCCTCCAGCCCTCTGCGAGAGCGTCGCAGGCACCTTCACCTCTCGCCGCTCCAGAGGGATCTTCCCCACCTCAAGTCTGGTGGGTGTCGATGACACCAAGCAAGAGCAGAGCCCGGACACAGTGCAGGATGGGGGGAAGATGCCCCAGATCCTCCCTTCATCCCGCAGCTTTACCGAGGAAGACCAAGCTTGGCTTTTGAATGGCACAAGGCAGAGGGTCAACGACAAGGCGGCTCTGCAGTGCCCCGGTGCCAGATGCCTTGTGCAGGCGCTTCACTGTAGGAGATAAGGGAATGCCCCAAATCAGAAAGTTATTAGATATAGCAAATATAACTATAATAATAACCATAAATGGCTGTTTGAGACAGCAGGCAACTGCCCTCAGACCAACCACAAAGTTGACCTGAGTTCCGGGAGGTGACGGCTGGTGATATCCCGCTCCTGGGTCGGCCTTGGGGAGCAGCATCAGTTTGGTCTGCCATGGACAAGCAGAAAGGGCTGCGGAGCGGGATTCGAAATAACCACACTAAGGAGCTGGAGACAGAACAAAGCCACCATCGTCCTCACGGAGCCAGCGCCAGCGGCGGCTGAAGCCATGTGCAAGGAATTACACCTCAGTCTCAAAGCACTCGGTGTCACTTTCCACCTGCCCATAACTGCATACATTAGGGTGCTGCTGAACACCAGAAGCGCTGTCTGACGGCTTTTCCTCCCTCGCTTTAAGGTCCTTATTTAAACACGGGAGGGGGAAGGAATAATCGGATCACAAAGAAGAACGGCTCTTTGTGCGTTTGGCACCGCAGCCCTGGCCCTCCCCTGCCAGAGCCATTCAATCCCGGCGCCGATAGCATCTCTAAAACCAGACACCCCTTCCCAGCCGAGCCCTGGGAGAAACAACAAAATCTCCATTCTCTCCCTGTGAATCCCACCTCCGGACCAAGCCCGGCTGCAGCGGAGCAGCCCCTGCCCCACCTCGGGGACAGCCCCTCACCAAGGGTACCACCGGGATACTAAGCTTAATGCCTAAAATATCCCCGCACACCCTGAGTAGTGAAGGACAGGCGTCCCCCGGGAAGCGAGGGCTCTGCACCCCCACCCCGCGCTGCTGGCAGCATCCCATCCCGGGAAGGGGAGGGAAGACGAGAGACAGACACTTATGGCGAATAAGCTGATTAAGCATCTGTCACCTCGTCTGAAGCTGGCCAAACACTATAAAGCTCATTTTCTGCCTGAGGCATTTTTATCCCAAGTTCCTGCTGCCTGGCCTTTGGAGAGATGGCAGTTTAATTTCCCTGCGCGGGGTGCAGGTGTGGGGGGCTCAGCCCGCGCCTCCCCCTCCTCAAACCAGCCATTTCCTCCTGCCTCGAGCAGGACCCCGCGCATGATGGGGAGAGCATCCAGCGCGCTGTCGGGGGCCATCACCTCGCTGACGGTATTTGTTGGCAGGAGAAATCCTTGTCATCCTCCACGGAGCACACAGCCATCACCCCACTCCCGGCGGGAATGTGGTGGGATGAGGCCGGAGCATCAACCCTGCCCAAGCCGCGATGGCCAAGAAGCCACCACTGTTCCCAGCAGCGTCCGTCCCACTGCACCCTGCACAGCCCCGCGAAGGGCAGGAGGTGACTGCAGGAATCCGACAAGGCAAGCACGAGGCTAACGAGAAAATTCACTGCTAATTAAGGCTGCGGGTCAAGCTCCACAGCAAGATGGTGCCCATGGAAGCTGCTCCGGGGCAGCGCAGAGCAGTTTAGTGAACACGCTCAGCTTGAAAGGAGAAAATTAACCTGTAGCAACTAGCCACGTCGCGAGTTGTTTTCCCTAATTGTAGGAGACAATTGCACAGGAGTTAATTAACACTGGCGAGGATTGCTCCATCCTTCCCACATCACATTTAGCTTCGGCCAAAAATCCACCTGCCGGAGGCGTGGGACCGCTGCCCTCGGCGGGGACAGGGACACGGCCCCACTGCCGGCAGAGACACGGCTACAGCCTCCCCCAGGCTGGGGCTCAGCCTCAGAGTCTGCGGCTGAATGAGGCTCGTGCAGAAGAAATATTGGCAGAATTTCTCTGGGGAAGTGATTTTTTTAAACAGTTTGCCAGGTTAAGTGCAGTAAGTGTTTATGTATATGTATGTATACATGTATATATAAATAAAATGATTTTTGCAGCAGTGCCTATGTAAACACATCTTCCTGAAGCATGAAAATTAGCGAATAAGTGACGGAATAGGATCCGCAGAGAAAGCATCACCGCAGGGCAGGAGCCGCGGTGACCCTCGGCGAGCAGCGGCCGCCCCGGCGGCACGGCATGGCAGGCTGAGCGCGGCCGCGGTGGGGAGCAGCGCCGTGCACGGAGGCTGCGCTCTCGATCTGCGGGTCTTTTGGGGAAGGATGCAGGGGAACAGACTCACGGAAAATCCCCTTCCAAAATTCAGCTCATTTTCCCCAAACCAGAGGGAACCACAGCACGACTCAGCCCCAGCAGCCAGAAATTCATGAACCCTTAGGAGGAAGTTTGCTGAAAGTGAGTGTTTTTAAGATGTTGTTGGAGACTCCAACAACAACAGCCCGGCAGGATGAGGACGCTGAAAAGGGCTCTTCACTACAGAGATAAAAATAGAGTTTTTCAAGCCGCCTTCTCACTCCCAGGGTGGGAAGGGAAGGTGACTCCAGAACAAACACACCTTCGCGTCCCCCGTCAGGTGAGAAGCTGAAAAGCCACCAGCTGCTAAGCAGAAAATAAACATATTTATACTAGCTATATTTATGTCACGGAATATGCTCAACAAAGCGATCACTCGGCGCACCCAAGTCAGCCAAAATGCTAAAACTGCAGGTCCCACCGCGGGGAGGGCAGAGGTGCCCGCGGGGCCGGGGCAGGGCTCTCCTTGGCCGCCGAGGGGAAGCCGGGTGCTCCGGTAAAGCCAAGATTCAGCAAAATTCTGGTAACGAAAGCCAATCTCGTCCTCCCTCAAATTTTGCTCCATCAGCGCCACCCACAAGTTGTTTGCCTTCCACGCGCCGCCTGGGCAGAGTTTAGAAAAAACACAGACAAAAAAAAAAAACCCTGGCAGCTAAAGGTTGAAAGGGCTTTGCTTTGTTCCACTGCGCTAAATTCCCTGGGTAATACCACTCAGCTCTCTGGGATTGGCACGGCTTTATTCAGCTGCCAAAAATGAAACTAATGCAAAGCACGAGGTCTCCAGGACATAGTCCTGCTCAATGAGGGGGAGAAGGGAAAATAAGGTCCCGGTCACCCCCCTCCACACGACAGCAAGGATCGACCGGTTGCTCCGGTGCTGCAATAGGCAGCCCGTAAGTAAAAGTTTAAGTCCTCCCCAAGAACGAGCTGGAAATGGAGCTGGTTCAGGCTGTATCAGGTTTCTCCTCCGTAGGAAAGACCTGCACGACACCTCCGTAAGGGCTTTTTAAAAAATTGAAAAACAAGCTGCTTGGTTGTCCCCAGGTCCATCCCCGCAGCCTCCCGGGCAGCTCCTAAAACACAATAAAGAGCCGACGCTCCTTCACTCAGCTGGGGCAGGAGCCAGATAATCTTTAAGGTCCCTTCCAGCCCAAACCGCTCTGTGGTTTTATGCCAGCGGCCACAGCCTGCCGGCACCCGGGCTCTGCACCAGCCGCACGGCTGGGACCTCACCCCCCCATAATTGCACCCGACTTCACGTCCCGTCTCTCCCCCACACAGCAAAGGGCCGGAGAGCCAGGACCAAGGCGAGGAGGGTCCTGGGTTTGTCCCAGGATGAGCATCACCAGGGATGCCGCCGCAGCATGCACAGTGTCCCGGGCTCCTCTGCAGCCCCCCCCCGGCAGGGACAGCCTGGGCAGCGCTGGCTGGGGACGCCCCAGACACCTCAGTCAACACGAGTGATGGACTCGGAGCTAAAACACCCCTAACTTTAGTGTTTTCCTGGTGCCATTCTCTGTTGCCCATTCAACAGCGAGGCACAATGGCTCCTTGCAAGACTGATGCTGCACAGCGGCATGGGTGGCCCGGGCTCAGGCTGGCACCCAGGGCTTTCCCGAGTGGCTTGTGGGCGACAGCAGGACGTGATGTGACCATGACGAGTGCCGTCAGAGGGGGAAGTACCATGGGACTCTCCGCTCCCCACAGTCATGCGGCAAAAGCGGCTCAGCTATAAGGAAGTTTGGTTTCTAAATGGGTCAGCCCCGCTCCAGGAACGCCTTCATTATTTCTGGTGTTAATATTTAATGCCCAAACCAACCCTGGCGCTGCCTCCATCTCAGGCACGTCCTGCCCTGCGCCATCAGAAGACAGCCCCGTAGCTCGAGCCGCCAGGTTTCTGCTGGGAGGGGAGCCTCGCTGGGCTCGTTAGCGGGGACGATTTCAATTGCTTACAACACACCCAGCTGGCAACTCTGCCGCAGGATCGTCCCCATCCAGCCCAAGTCCCCGGTATCCGGGTGTACTGTAACGCGCAACGCAGCAGCGGTGTTTCCAACCCGGGCTGCTCACGGCTGCTGTTCCCCCCGCTCCATCCCAGCCAGCGGGAATGGCTGGGCCACCGTCCCCTGGCTGGGGCTCACAAGGGTCCTCCCCAAAGCCAGACCAGGGCTCAGCACCATCTTTACTGCAGAAAGAGCTCAGGAGCAAGGGAATTGGGGAAAATCTCCTGGGGTCCCTTACCTAAAGGCATTTAGTTCCTACTAGCTATCGTGTCAGAGGGTGAAGGGACCCCAGTTTCACAGCAAGAGCTGCGAGTATCTTTGTACCGGTGACCTGGCCCTGAAGGAAGGAGGGATGGTGACCCACACGGTCAGACCTGTCCCCAGCCCCCCGGGGTTGGGATCGTTGCTGCCAGGCTGGGGGGGGGTCACCCAGCCCCTTACCGCAGACCCCGCACCGAGGGGCTCGGCTCAGCCAGAGGCTCCAGCCCGACGAGGCTTGGTGCCAGGAGCAGCCGGGCAGGGAAACCATGACCACGAGCAGAGTCAACACAACAAGGCACCAAAGGCGATGCCAGCGGCTGCCGCCACGTCAGGGAGCAGCATCCCCCCTGGGCAGCGAGCGGGGGCACTTTCGGCAAGTCAGGAGCTACCTGCTTTACAACACTTCTTAACCCACAAGGTTCAGCAGCCTGGAGACGCTCCACCTCGGCAGAGGCCAGAAACCCCTCCGCAGCCCGGGCAGAGGGGCTGGAGCAGCCCCCCCCACCCTCTGCCGCCCCCAGGACCACGGAGCCTCGCTCCAT
>VXBO01010745.1:95849-243583 GCA_013400135.1 Rhinoptilus africanus | reverse complement strand
GGCTCTGGCCAAGGGCAGCTCTGAGCCTTTCACCCCAAAGGGTGGGAGTCCTGCTCCCCAGCGCTCCCTCGTCCAGAGCCATTCCCACTCCCCGTCGGCTTCCACAGCCCAGCCACCACCCGCGGGCAGGGGTTTGCCTGGAGGAAGAGCCAGCACGGCCGTGCTGCCCCCCAAACCCTGCCATGGCCCCCCCAAACCCCGCGCCTCCCGACCCCGGGCGCAGTTATTCCCGGCCGCCCGCAGCCCGCTGCTCCCCGGAGTGAGCGAAGTTCCGGCCCTGCCAGGCCGCCTGCCACAAAACGCCTTTTTTTCCCGGCNCCACAAAACACCTTTTTTTCCCGGCGGGTTTCGCTCGGGATCACCCAACGGCTCGCTCTGCGCAGCCCCCGCACCCCTAATGACGGGCTCGCCTCTGGAGACGGCGATCAGGGACAAACGCCGTCCTGAGAGCGGCTGAGGGGAAACCAACAGAAATGAAACCGTGTGGAAGGTGGTTCCCGGAGTCACGGTCCTGGCGATGCCGAGCCCCTGGGACACCCCGCGCCGTTTCACCCCGCCACGGCCGTCACCCCAAGGGCCGCGGGGACACGACCCACCTCGGTGGCTTTGACGGTGGCTCCAACAGCTCTTCCTGCCCACCCTTGTCCCTCCCGATCCCTGTCCTGGGGGTCTGTCCGGGAGACACCCCCCGGCCCGCTGACAGTGGGATGGGAATGTGCGGTGCTGGTGGGATCGGGGGTCTCAGCCGGGAGCCAGCAGGGCAGCAGCAGCATCGGTCACCGCGCCGGTGGCAGGGACGCGCTGGAAGGGGACAGGAGGGGACAGAGCCGCGCGGGCCCTCGGGATGAGGCCAAGAGCGACGGTTCCTGTGGATGTGCCGGAGCCAGCGCTGGAGAGCGGGAGTTGGGGCTGGGACGCACCCGCAGGCTCCTGCGGTGCTGCCGAGCAGAGACGCCGCGGTGCTGCCCGGCCGCAGCAGCAGCCACCTTTCGCCCCGGATCCCCACGGGAACCGGCCGCTGCTCCACATGGAATCTGCCCTGATCCACCCAGCCCTCACCCAAATCCAACGCGGTTCCCTCTCGAGTCCCAGCTGCTCCCCCCCTGACCCCTTCCCCAGACAACGCTCCTCAGACCGGGCAGTGTTTCTGCATTTATTTTTTATTAACCATTTATTTGTTTGTAATTATTTTTCTCTCACATTACAATCGTGTTGTTTTTTAATATTTTTTTTTTTTTAAATTTTTATTTTTGTAAAATAAATAGAGATAAGTGAACTTTTTAGGTAGGATGCTCTCCAGATCCTGGGTTAAACTTCATGATTGAATCTCTGCGTCAGACCCGTGACAGCGCAGCCCCCACTCGCTCAGATGAAGCCCAAAAGGCCGGGATGGCCAAAACCCCACCTCCCGGGGGGCAGCGGGGAGCGCCGGCTCCCCACCGCCCACCCTCGCCTTTTGCCAGGTGTTTCTTGTTCCTTTAATACACTGATACAAGTTAAAAATCTATCGGTTTTTAAGCTGTGTACGTTAATGAGTTACGTGCAGACCCCAAGCCCCGGCTCCACGCTTGCCCGCCAGCCCCTTGCTGGCCCCGGGGCGGGCAGGGCGATGGAGACGCTGGACCGACAGCAGAGCAGCGGGTCAGGAAGAGGCACAGCTCTGTTAGACCATAATTAACTTTTGGTAACTTAAAAGTGGACTTTTAGGTAGTTTTTTTTCCTGAAGTTTAAAGCCTTTGATTCATCATCCTGCTCCGGGGCGGGGGGACGGTGACGGTGCTCAGGGCGAGGACGCAGCGCCCAGCCGTCGGCCTCTGCGCCGGCTCCGCGGCTGGAGGCCCCTCACCGAGGGCAATGCCCAGCCCCGCGTACGGCGCTTCGCACCGGGCGGCCCCGCGGTGAGCCCGGGGCAGCCAGCGGGACAATCCCACCGGCAGCCTCAGCGCACGGAGGAAACAAGATTATCTGGTGTCCAAGGAGCGGTGACGGGTCAGGAGCCACGGCAGAGGGGAAGCCGCAGTCCGCACAGGGAGAGAACACTCCTCACCCCTTCCCTCACTGGTATTTCCTTCCCCCTCAGCCGCGTCGCTGGCAGCCTTTGCTGGGAGCCTGCAGCCCCTGTGATACCGGCCGGAAGAAAAACTGGGGACTTCTGGACTCAGCAGGTCAACCTTTGCCGCTGCAGTGACTTTTGCACGGCACGAGTTCTGTTCTTGGCCGGCAAAATCGCACCTCGGCAACACCTGAAAGAAACCTGCCCTTTGGCTTCGCCGCCCCCTTCCCCACACCCGTCTCCAGCCCATCACGGATTTCAAGGGACAGAAACATTCATTATTCAGACAGGGAAGGTGCCGAAGATGGAGCAGGGTTTCCCCCAGAGAGCTGGGACAAGGTTGTTTTGCTCAAAGCGGGATGATCCGCTGTCTTCCCCCTCCGTTAGTGATTCTCCTGTGCTCAGACCACGTGCAGGTACGTGCCCCGTTCTGCAGGGACAGACAGACAAGCCACAGCCACGTCCACGCCACGAGTGCGGCCGCAAACACACAGCAGCAAGTGTGCAAATTCTCCTGACCATCACCCTGCCGAATATCCACGTACTGGAGCAAGAGGAAAGCCTGTGGCTTGAACCCGGAGCCTGCCTCGCTGCCCGGGCAGCGCTCCCAGGCCAGTGAATGTGTTTGTGGCATTCACTGTGGGCAGAAGGACGGTGACTGCAGAAGTAACGGTGACCCAGGTACCCCGGACCTCCCCACCAGCACCGTGCGCTTGGGCGGAAAGTGGTGACATGCGTGACTTGCTCCAGGCTTGGTGGGACGTCAGAGATGCCCGTTCTCTTTCTTCCCTCTTCCTCCTGTATGTGCAACCTCATGGTACGGCGGCACCCTGCCCTGCTCCTGTCACCTCCTCACGCCCCTCTCCTCATGATCCCTGCCCTGCCTTGCCCCAAGTTGCCTTCTGTCTCTCCGTCCACTGCAGAGGATGCTGCAGAGGGGACGAGGTTTGTGCAGAGGAGACACTTTCCTGCCTGCCTTGCCCAGGCTCAGCAGGGCAGGAGCACGTAACGCTGTTCTGCAGCCAGAGAGCTTGGGTCTCGCTGCCCCGACGGAGGAGTTTCTGTTTGGCACAGGGTAGGAGGCAGCCGGAGGGGTCCCGTGGTCCGGTCGAGTGCCTGGAGCTGTAGGTGAGTCCTGACTTCAGTCCTTAAAGCAACCTACGCTCCAGCAAAACAAAGAAACAAAGACTACAACAGAGAGCCCTTTTCAAGGGTATTGCCTCATCCAGTCCCTCCAAGCTCAGGAGCCGTGTTTCTAACAGAGAAGCCAACCACTGGAAACAAAAATAAAATGTTCCTTTTCTGTAGCTTTTAGAGGATATAGCTGGGAAAAGAAAAAAAAAAAAACAACAAAAAAGGAGATTGTCTCTCTTCTCCTTGTCAAAATCATCAGTAGCTAAGTCAGAAAAAAAACGTTCAAGTTAAGGGTTGCAGCAGCAGCCAACACTAAACATTCAAGTCGATAATTTCACTATGTACATTATGGGTGAGACACGGCCCTGCCCGCTGGGACTCCCTTCTCCGGTGCCGCTGCCACCAGCCGTTATCTGATCCGCTTCTCCACCGAGTACACGGAGATGTAGTAGTCATTGCTTCCCACTGCCAGATGAGGCTGCGGAGAGAGCAAACCGGGATAAAGGTACAGGTGTCAGGCAGTAACGAGAGGCACAGCGCGGGCAAAATGGGAACGGTCGACATTTTCAGCAGTAACACCCAGATGCTCAAAAGCTCTTAAAGTGCATCTGCCAACGCAGCTCTGACGACATTCCTGCCAGCACCTACGTCGTCCCAGCGAGTTATATACCCATTTCAGCCAGAGGGAAAAATGATGGTGACTATTAGTTGCCAAACCGCTAACATAATTTTTGTAAATGACTGCAAATCTGCTAGTTAGGAACAGTCGCCACCCCCCGCACCAGGAGCAATCCCAGCCGCGGGGATGGGGCTGGACAGGCCTCTGTTTGCTTATTTAAAGAGCAAAACATTCCCAGCGATCAGCCACCTCCTCTGCCCCCCAGACCGTAGGAACGCAAAACCACTGTTTAGCTTTGTCCAAGGTGGCTTTTCAAAACGCAGGAGGAGATCGTTCCTTTACCCGTGCTGCCTTCAGGGTGTAAAAGGCAGGAAAAGCGCCTTCCCCCTCCCTGCCCAGCCGATGCGGATCTCAGGACAGCACGGCGCTCCCCTCTGCCTCTCTTTATCATTCCCACCACTCCTTCCCATTACATATTAAATATTTGTGTTCTGATCTGCAGGTTTCTAAAATAACACTCTGTCTAAACGCCGCCTTTAACCTCCTCCTGCTCTTCCCATCCATTCATGTTTTCCTAGGCTTTCAGTCTCCTTCATGTATTCTCATCCCTGGGTGAGCAGCAGTCCCTAATGCAGATGGGCACCTGCCTCCTAATTAAGTAGCAACCAGATTCTCTCTCTAATGACTACTGCAGTGCCACCTCAGCTGTGACATATTCCAAAATTTCCTTTTTGCTCTGATTAACTCTAGACTTTATCAGCTTATGCCTTTTAATGTTTGCAGTTCTCTCATTTTTCTGACGCGCAGTTTTTCTGCTGCACAGCATCAGGTCCTCCGAAAGCCTTACATAAGGCGGCGTAAAAGCCACCCCAGAGACACAAGGGTGAGCCCGCTGGCTGCAGGAGGAGAGGCATGGAATAAATAAGAACATGACATTTTGTGTGCTGGAAGTGAGAGACTGCTCCTCTCCACTCAGCTCCGGACAAATTCACCTCGGACACCTTCTGTGGCAAGAGCTCCAGAGAGAGCTAAGCCCTGCAGCGCTCCCAGAGCGATGGGATGAAATGGGAACAGGATATCAAGCCGATCTGCAGGTAAAGAGGGCTCAGCCGCTGGCAGTCCTGTTCCCATCACAAACCAGCAGCACTGGCACCGCCAGCGCGCTCCTCTGGAAGAGCCGGGAGGACAAGCCCTGAAGGACCCGTGTCTCAAAGCACCCTCAGAAGAGCAGGCTGTGCTGGAGGAGACGCTGCACCTCTCTCTCTTCCAACACGGACATGAACTAACAAATGCACATTCCCAAATCCAAAAAGAGAGAATACAGACCCAGTGAGGATGGAAAGCCAGGCAGCTGATGGCTCCAACTCTCTGTCCCATAAAACCATCGTAGTATTTGATATTGTTGATCAGCTCCCCGTTCCCGTTGTAGATTGCAGTGAACTGGTTCATGGAGCCACTGGAAGGGAACCAAGAGAACATGGTGTCATCGAGAAAGCTGTGGTAATAACAACGCTGTTGCCTCCAGCCCCCTCTCCAGCCGCGTCGACCCGAGCTGTTCATCAGACTGTCTGCAGTGATTTCTCACAAGTGGGGAGACCGACTCTGTACCACGGCAACCTCCAGGCAGAGATTCACCGAAAGGCTGGAGCCACAGTTACCTGTTCCACCGCAGGGCTGAGGCAGAAGACACGAAGAGCTGATGCACACGCGCACCGGGAGCAGGTCCCCAACCACCCCCAGGGTACGTGGCTGTGGAGCAGCTGCTGGTCCCCAGCCAGAGCCCAAAAATACACATGCTGCCTTTGCAGGGGAGCAGACGTCGCAGTGTAAGACCATGCACCACCAGCTGAAATCACCGGTGCAGAGGTTTCACTAACAACGTGCAAGGGATATAATTCCCGAGCTGACAACGTGGGAAAGAAGTGAGACTGTTTGGGTGAGGTTTAAACAAACAAAACCCCATGAATGATGTCTGGAGAGGCAAACTGCCCTCTCTGTCCACGCCAGGGATGCAAGCGATGAAACCAGAACTTACCACGCAAAGAGGTTGGCTTGGGGGTGAATGTCAAGGGCCGTCAGCCCTTTGACTATCTGAAGGACCTTCATGGACTCCGGCATCCGGGGGTCGAAGAACCGCACGTCTCCATTCACGCTGCCAACACAGGAGTTTCACAGCGTCAGGCTGTGCCCAGAGCGGACCCTGAAGCCCAGGGGCTCAAGCGCCTGCCTGTCTGAGCGCTGAACGGGAAATCAGGACAGAGAAGACAACACGCACCCTTGCCTTCTCCGTCAGGACAGCCAAATTCCCACTGATGTCGCTTATCTTTGGTACCCTCCACAACGCACTAAGTGCTGTGCAAACGGCTCTGTGTCTGCCCTCAGGAGCGATCTGTTATTACTTTTATCACTCACAGCTCGTCGCTGAGCACCAGTGCCTTTACTGCTATGTCACACTCAATGTGCCAAGCTGCACGTCAGACCCGAACTCCTTCTCCTTTGCACAGTAGGAAATCGTATTAGAAAACTCCAACCAGATGGGATCTGTGGTACCACCCATCGTGCCAAATGGCCGGACGCAGCTGCACAAGTCCGGGCTGTCCAAAGTACTCTCTGGACCAGGCGTAACAACCCTGCGAACGCTCAGCCGACGTGTCCATCCTATTAATGACTTTATCGGGGAAGAGAGGGTGGGGAAAGCAACAGCGGCAGTGGCAAGGTGCTGTGCTTAGTAGATCAAGCACCTTTCAAACACAAATGATTTCTTTCTGTTAAGTGGTCTCTCTGCAACACATCAGTAGGATGACGCGTTAGCTGCGAAGACGGTGCACCGTCGCCTACAGCCCTGGAACCGAGGAGTGGAGATTTCGCTATGGTGCATCTGCTCCTCTGAGCTCCCGGCAAGAGACTGGTCGATTGGTGCACAAACAGAACAGTCTCTTCTGGAAACTAAATTCAAAATCAACTCATCTGATCTGATTCTGCCGGCAGCAGAAGTAAAGCTTTTGGCATCACAACTTTTCAAGTGTTATTTTTCCCAAGTCACTGATGGCCCTACAGAGTTAAGAAAACGAAAGCACGAAGAAGCCTATTGCCTCTAGTTTCTTTACCTCTGGAATATCTAATACTGATCAAAAGGCTGTTATACAGGATTACTTATATCATTATAAGAAGCTGCAACTCCAGCTGTCACATAATTAAATTCAAGACAAATTAAACTTGAGGTTGATTTAGATCCTAAAGACTAGATGGAAATATCGTTTGAGAGAGATCAAATTCATTTAAAGCTTTGAACGTTAATAAGACTTGAAAATGGTTCTGAAGGTACTGGAAGACCACACAAGAGCTTTAAAATGGAAGCGAAGTTCTGTGATGAGGGACAACTACACGGGAAAACACACTCCCGCTGAAGAACAAGAGGCACGAGAAGTCAACAACAGCTAAGCTACTAAACCAGGATATTCCGAAGGTGTTTAAGGACCTTTCCCAGCAGCGCTCTCGGCCTGCGAAGAGCAGACCTGCTGGTTAATGAGAAGCGCCATGTGGCACTAGCACAACCTCGGGTGGCAAACCAGCCCCAGGCGATGGAGAGCCGCAGGACCCAGCCCGGAGTCGCCCGTCCTGTGCTACAAACTCCCACCTCTGGTCCAGGGAAAACGCTTTGCCGAGGTTCAGAAAACTGCTCTACAAGCAACACAATGCCTTCAGGTTCTTCAGGAAATAGCTACACCGAGACCTCGCTACGTCACAACATTTTCTTTTCCTCGATTTTGCCGTCAACTGAAGGAGAGAGTGAACTGGGAGAAACCGAGAGCAAGGTGGGGTGTCTCAACGAACCGCGTCCCTTTGGGATGAGCCCAGATCTGCCCGTTGAAGCACGGCGCTTTCTCATACCCTTCGATGGCGAGAGAAAGCACCACGTGCTGAGAAGGGCACTGAGGAGAGGGGAAGAAGGAGCCTTCAGAGCCGGGCTGGCCAAGCCTACAGGCCTGACCCCTGGGACTGGCGAAGGAGATTACAGGAAGGAAGATTAAAAACTCTAATATGTGAGCTCCACAAATCTGGCAGCTGCATCACGTAATCCCCTTTCTGAAAATCTTAATACATTTTTGCTGGCCCAACCCCCACCTCAGGAATGTTCTGAATCCCAGAAAATTATGTTTTGTTTTCATTTTGTAATCAAGAAAAAGAGCCTCTTTGCGTGCAAACAGTGGCTTTGTGACAATAAATTATATTCTGCTGTTCTTTAATGGCCAAATAAGTATATGCTGCTCTCTCCGCAGTATTTACCATGCAGCAGAAATGGATTTATGTGTAGAAAATTGCTAGACAGCAAAGTAATCCTGCACAGCAATATGCCCAACAGATGCAACATCAACCTTCCTTCTCATGTTCTCTCGCAAATGACCCCACAGAGACGCTGGCAATAAAGCCATAAGATATACTATATCTAGCTTAGGTTTCTGGTTCTCTCCATTCCTCCCTCACACGCCTCGTGACGGTGATTTCAGCAGAGACGCCTTCTTGTTTACTCTCAAACCTCCCTAACAGGCTTGCAAGGAAAGCTTTGGATTTCTTTTTGCCTTCTCTCCACCAAGTTTGGAGGAGTTAATTACTGAAGCAAATGTCAAACTGAAGAGCTTTACCCTCTCAGCTCTTGAAATAAGAGAGGCAGAATTTAAATAGAAAACCAAACTGTGTTTAAGAGAAAACAGCTCAAAGAGTAAAATCCCTTTTACCTGACGCTCATGATGTTGCCCTCGGGGTGTTTCTGCAGGTACGCTTTCACCACCCAGGCCGTGTGCTCCCGGTAGGTCATGACACGGCTGAGGAACAAGGAGAGAAACGTTTTGAAGGGAGGGAGGTGGAAACACAAGGATCCCGCCGAGCCTGGGCAGGATGGGCATTACCATTCACTGAGAGCCATCCTCCTGTCAAACACGCGGATGGAGCCGTCCCCCAGCCCCGCCACGATCAACGAACGGTGAGAATCACAGGAGAGGCTGGTGACACAGCTGTCGGCTCCGGTGGGGATATCCTACGGAGAAGGCACACAAAACCCAACCGCCAGTTATCATTATCGAAGTCCATTTCTTTAAGTTTAATTTCACTTTTCATTTCATTTTACTTTTATTTTCTATTTCATTTTTTTAAACACTTAGTTCCCTTCCTCCTTTCCCCACTGGGAGCACCACTACACTCTGCAGAGCCCTGGAGCGTGGTGGGATGGGTCAGGGAGCAGACGGAGCCTGACCTTCCCCTTGGCCACGGCAGCCCGGCAGCTCTGGGGCTCTGGAACCACGTCAGAGCGGAGATGAGAGCCCTGGAGAACACAGGGAGCTGCCGGACAACACAGCAGTGGAGAATCACTTACGCAGGATAAAGGGAGCCAGGGCTGCGCCACCTAAAGTCCCTGCTTCAGGACATGTGACAAGCAGACTCAGGTTATCTCATTAGACCCCAGACACTGTGTGTATTAAAAAAAATGACATGGAAAAAGAAGACCGGAGCTTGCAAGGACAGCTGTGCGGGAACACGGCGTGCGCTCTTGCTCTAAGGCTGCCGCAAGACTCCTTTTTACTCGCTATGAGCAAAAGAATCGCTTGGGATAATGTCTACGCCTGTCATGAGGAAAAACATTTCCAACTAAAACAGGTGAAAACTGAGCAATGCTGAAAAAGTAGGCTAACAATCAGGAGGCAGGCCGGGACTGCATGAGCTAATTTCACACCTCCAGCCTATTTTCGCTTCTGTGCGGCTTCCCCTTTGCTGGCTGCTCCCGCAGCCGGGGCTGAGCCGAGGAGCTCCTCGGGGCTGTTCTCGGCAGCTCCCCGGTGCCCGAGCCCAGGAACCGCCTTTGAAGCAGGAACGATCAGCAGAAGTGAAAATGAAGCACTTGCTGCTTCAGCTGCATCCCGAGCACTTCCAGGGGTAGGCCTTTTGTAGTTCAAAGAGTGGGAAGGCACCTTTATTAGCTCGGACTACACAGCTTCGCTGCTCTTTGTGCTGAATTTCAGTTTTCCAGTGTTACTGACTCAGGAAGTTTCAGCCACTTGAATTTCAACACAACCAATCTTTGCAATTAAAAAAGAAACCGCATGTTTTTAGATACTTTCAGTGCAGTCATTAATCATCACCATTTAAAAGATTTTCACCTCCTGAATTTTGCCGTTCCTTAATTTACATAGAAAAGTCAAATATGTGAAAGTAATTAAGATTAACATAGGCTTAATTATCCTGCACTGCAGGGTCAAAATGTCGTAATTAATGTTCATCCAAGGGTAATTAATTTCTAGAAGCTTTGAAAACTAGTCTTGCTGTTTTCTCCAGCCCGGTGACTCCATTCTCACAGACCAGCTGCTTCTCCTTGTAATTCCTGAGAACTTCCATTTGATTATGATCACAGTATCACAGAATCGCACAGAATCACAGAATGGTTTGGGTTGGAAGGGACATTAAAGATCATCCCATTCCCACCCCTGCCCTGGGCAGGGACACCTCCCACCAGCCCAGGTTGCTCCAAGCCCCGTCCAACCTGGCCTTGAACCCCTCCAGGGATGGGGCAGCCACAGCTTCTCTGGGCAACCTGGGCCAGGGGCTCACCCCCCCTCACAGCAGAGAATTCCTTCCTGATACCCGATCCAAATCTCCCCTCTTTCAGTTTGAAACCGTTATCCCGTGTCCTGTCATTATACTCCCTGATCCAGAGTCCCTCCCCACCCTTCCTGTAGCCCCCTTCAGGTACTGGAAGGTCGCTGTAAGGTCTCCTCGGAGCCTTCTCTTCTCCAGGATGAACACCCCCAACTCCCGCAGCCTGTGGTGTAGGTGATGGAGGTGAACGCTTGCAGCGTCTTTTCTCCGTTACGCTGCACAGAAAGTTACATATGACTGAAATACCACTGTCGTGTTGCCTCGCGGAGGGGAGATGCCACCAGCGCAGGGTGCCCCAGTCTGCAGAGCCCCCGGGGACACGTGGGGACACCGAGGAAGGTGCCTGGCTGAGGGGACCCGTGTCCTCTGACATCCTGAGCAGACAGCACCCAGCAAACCTCTGACCTGCCTCACGCTGGCCAAAGGCACAGGAAACCCTGCCTGCACCCTGCTGCCTGCCCCTGGACCGCACAGCCTCACCTTTCCCAAACACTGCCGAACGCGCCCAGAGTAACAGCAGCGGCTTCCAGGGAGGACCTGACAGCCTCACTAAGTATGTGTGCACTTCTGTTTATCGTGTAAGATGGCTCTGAGCAGGGAAGCAGAAGCTCCAGAACCTGCCAGCTCTCCACAGAGGAGTCTCTGACGCTTTGGGCGTGCGCAGGCATCCTCCACATGGGACGTGCTCCAGAGGGAAAAGGTGAATGGGCCAAACACACCGACATTACCTGGACTTTCATTTCCCGATCCGTGTCCCAGATCCGGATTATCCTCACATCTCCTGACGTCATCAGGAGCCCGGTTTCTTGTTCCCAGTCAACGACCATTCCTGCTCCTAAGACAAAACACAGGCAGGGTGTGCAAATTAATCTCTGCATCAGCACAGGCAGAGCTGCGCTAATTAGAACAGCAGCTTTTGTCACCTCATGCTACAGGAGCTATCGTTATTAGAGGAAATCCAAAATTGCATACAAACACAGCCACACATCCTCCAAGTGGGATCAAATCAGCTGGTCCTGGATTTGAGTCCAAAATAGGTCTTTGACCCCTTGGCCTGCTTAAGTGCTTAGAAAAGCCAAGGTGCAGGCGAACAGAGCCTTCCAGGGACGCTGCCAGGCCGCTGGGGGCTCTAAGGGGATCTTAATAAATTATTCACCACTTTATGAGAACACCAGATTAAATGATGACTGAAGCAGACTAAACTGGTGACACCTCACACAGCAAGACCTGACAGCCTCCGGGATACCATGATTCCTCCTTCTAATAGAAACACGTGGCTAAGGGGAGATGTTTCTAAACAAGGAACAGCAAAATCATGGCTGCAAGATATTGAATTAAACGGCTTGGTAGGAGTGAAAACCAATTTGCTCTGCAGACAGATAAGGAAGGGAACATTCTGCAATTACACTAGCTAACACACATTTACAAGAGCTTTGGCTCCTCATCTTTGAGGGCACAACCTGATTGCTAGGTGAAGTTTAGAAAAATGTCCCATCCATGCTGTAAGAGAATTACAAGGGATTTTCTATCCCCAAAACACCTGACACGGGCACCGCGCAGAGCCAGGCTGGGAGACGCCTGAACTGGTGAGCCGTGCTGGTACAGCAATTTCCAGAGAAGAGTAAGTGTGTGTCATCCCCTCTCCCAGCTGCGGGAATAAGATGTCCAAAAGCCACGGAGCGAGCTGGCTCTCCTAAGCACAGAGCACACCAGCACCAGAACAAACCAGGTTTTGGGACTTGGGAAATAGCTGGCAACGAACCCCCTCATTCTGCAGTGGAAACCTCCGAGGAACCATTCTTGTACATTTAATTAGGAGGGACTTCTTTGTACCTGCGCGCCGCCTCCGCAGCACAGAAACGTTCTGCTTAAAGCAGAGAGCTGCACACCAATTATCTTCTGCTTTTCATGCTGCAAAGGCCGACCAATCCCAAATCTACGGGTTTTCCAGGGGGGCTCTTATTCGTACATTAAAATCAAACAAAAAGCGCCAGGAGTGTTACAGGAGGGAACCAGACGAGAGCTTCAGTTTTTGGGGTTGTTTTCACCCGGCCGGGATGGGCTGTCACTGGGGCGGGCGCAGACTCATCCTTGCCTTGTCCAGCAGCGGCTCTCCTGCTCCTCCACACCAAACTGGGAAGGATTTTACCACTCCTCCACACCAAACTGGGAAGGATTTTACCACTCCTCCGCACCAAACTGGGAAGGATTTTACCAGCCCGTAGCCCAGAGACGAGCACTCTGCAAGGCGCTGTGGCTGCTGCCACCGGGATTCTGGGATTGCCACTGCACTAACACCCCCCAGACAAGCACACAACTCGCTTGTCCAGAAGGTACAAACGTGAATTTGTCTCTATTTACTGCTAGGAATTAGCCCCAGCAGGAAATTTAAACCTACCCCGACACGCTCTTGCTCTTTGTCACCAAAGGGCTGTTCAGTACTTTCGACCAAGCACCTCTACAGGGCACAAAGGAAACAACAGAGGCATCCTACAAACACTGCGGTTTTTTCAAAGATGATGAAAAGACCTTGTTTTGCCCAGATCCAGATGGAACACTTTGCCTGTCTCCCTTTCCTAAGCATCGCATCCAAGCCGCTTCCTGATCTTGCGGCACCCCGCCGAGAAGATTACTGATGTTTATTGACAGTCCGTCATCTTCCCGCAGGAAACTCGGGCCTGTGGGCCAGGCTGAGAGCGTGTATCTTTATCTCGCGAGTCAAACGGATTGTTAGCTCGGACTGCCTGGCAGCTGGGAGGGCTGCTAGAGATCCGAGGCAAACAAGCAGGCAGTGATTTAGGTGATAAACATCACTGAAGTGTTTTCATTTGTCATCTCCTTTATGGCCCCTGCGACTTGGGTTACCAGGCAGGCTGAGACGGATACCACCATTACCATCGCTGGTGGACTTAAGTAGGCAACGCACTCTGAGGCAGTTTTAAAGCTCCCAATTTCCCAGTTATATTCCCCAGTTTGAAGACAGTGTTTTCCTTCAGTCTGATCGGCAGCAGGAGTCCCCAGCCTGCTGCCGTCCCAGGTGTCTTTTCTGCGGAGGGGGACGGTGAATTCCAAGTGATGGCTGGCGCTCCGGGTGCTTCTCTTGGAGAATCCGAGGGGAATTCATGCCCTGAGGATATTCAGCGATGCCATCTAGAAGGCCAGGGAAAGTTTCCTTGAGGGAAAAAGCTCCAGAGGGGTTTCAGTTAATGTAACATGGCACAGAGCTGTCCCATGAGAGATGCCCGGACGGAGAGGACAAGGGCTCCCTGGACCAGGAGCTGGCAGAGTCCAGGTGGAGAGAAAGGAGGGGGACGGTGTTGGGGCATGGTGAGGCTCCCGCTCTTCTGAGCAGTCAATGCAGCTCCTGCCTTTCGTATAAAACTTCAACAGTCCGTGTCAGTGATAAGCTCTGCTCTCTGGAAGAGCGAAGTGCAGCATTTTGATCATCCCATACCAAGGGATCTTCCCTTTCTTTTGTCAGTTGCCTTATTCTCTCAAGAAAATGTGAAATACCGGTTTTGCTGGTCCTGGCGCACCGTGCCGTGGGGGGAGTGGGCAGTGAGTACGGGGTGCTCACCCTGCAGCACACCACGCGGGCATCGGGAACAACAGAGTATCTGCATAAAAGCAACAATGGAGGAGAACTCCTGGCCCCTTCCCGCTGGGAGACAGGGCCGGCTCCATCCACAGCCCGGCACGGCAGCGGGTCCCACCACAGGGTCCCACTGTGGCGAGCACCAGCCCTGGGCCGGGGGGTGCGATCCTGCTGCAGCCCCGACGGTGCCCTGGCCGAGGGGCAAAGGGGACCCCAGGATGCGCCTGGGAATGCGAAACCGGAATTCAAATGTGTCTGAAAAGATGAAAAGCCTTTGTACGTAAATTTAAGTCATTCGCAAGTGTGGAACAGGGATGGAAAGTTTCCTCCGACTGTGAAATGCTAAATCCGAAGATGACACTCACAGTTCGAAACGAGACATAAATAGCTGAACTATTTCTATGTACGAGTAAATGTTTTCATGGTGGAAATGATAAAGTACTGGCTCATGTTTGTATGTCAAATTCCTAGTATTTTGGGATGAGAAATAAATGTGGAACTTTATACTAATTATCATTTCCTTTTTAATTAACTGAGGTCCTTCTCCAGGATGTTACCACTGAGACTGCAGCTCACCTGCTGGGGTTTGGCTCCTGGCTTTGGCACCCAAGATGCTTCTCAGCTTCGTTCTGGCAAAAAGGCAGCAGCTCAGCTCCGCCCCAGCCTCCGAAGGCAGGTTCTGCATTACCAGCTCCGTCCCGAGCGCCCGCGTCCCTGCCGACGGGAGCGAACGGGGGCAACGCTGTGGCACCCATGCAGCATCCGACAACGGCCCGGAGTGAAACTGCGGTGCCCTCAGAAGCCAACGAAGCACAGAAACAGGCCTCCGAGCAATGCGCTTCTTGTAATGCCTCGCTAGCTAAGACTACAATTTTCCTGTAAAGAATGATATGTTTTCAGATAATATGTTTTCAGATAACGAGCAGCAATTCTTCCACAAGAAAATACTTTTTTTAAGGTTTGTGGAGGCTTTTTTTAGGGTTTTTTTTGTTTGTTTTTTCTTTTTTTGAGTCTTTTGACACAAGTACTTGCAGTCCCGTACGATGCAAGTTTATATACAAGGCAACACGTACCAGCGGCCGTTCTTGAAGCTGTAACTTTCTATGGCTGTTCCCTCAGGATTCCCCCTGAGCAACAGAGAGTTGTCTGGGTGGGATAGTTCCCCGTATAAATGCCAGTAAATAACACTGGTGTTGGAAACGGCTGCATTCCCAGTGTTTGCTCTTATTTTTAACATCAGTGGGACGTGGCCAATCCATACTTGGCATTTCAATGAAATCAGGAATACCTACACAGAACACAATGTAAAAGCATCTCGGATTCTGACTAACGATTTTTTAATCCTGGGCCCACCTGTCTGAGCAACGAGGCACATCACTTTTAATTTCCAGGAAGCAGTGGGAGGGCTGTATGACCTCACTCATCATTAATTTCTACAACATCCTTTCAAAAAGTGTCCCTCTTCTTATGCCAAGGACTACGCGCAGCAAGGGAGCAGAGTAGCTGTGATGCTGGGAATCCGATTAAAAGAACACAAACCCCCGGAGCTGCAATTTCTCCAATTCTTTTATTGCCATAAAAAAAAACCTGACCAGAAATAAGACGCTCCTCCCAAACTTCTTATTCCCAATGGACAAGATACCAACCCCTGTGAAAATGTGGGAAGACTCACTCTACTTTCCTCTCTCCCTCTTGTTCTGCGGTAGAAACTCTGTTTGATTTTGACCATTCGATAGCTCCTTCTGCCGGTCAGAGCCTTCCCTCTGCCATGGCTCCACAGCTCCCACCTCCCTTCCCAGGAAGCTGCTAATTGCTATTTCTCAGCCCCCTGGATGGCCGGACGGCTGCCAGCAGCGCCCAGCGCACTCAAAGCAGAGCAGAGCCTCCAGAGGGCAAGGGCCTGTTTTTCCGCAGAGAAGGTACTTGACGTCTTTCACTTTGCTTGGGAAGCCCCAGGAGAGCAGGAAGGAAGCAGGGAAGTGGCAAGTACGTGCTTATTTTTTCTTGCTTGGCATCAGTATAAGTTTTCTCGAGGTGAGACAGATTACGGCTGTTTACACACCAGCACCAACAGCCCTCAGGAGGCAGCGATGGATGGAGGTGGGCAGAGGTCAGATGTACATTTTCTCGTTAACACCATCTCCTTCCTATCGCACACTGCGTTATGCTGGTGGGAGGCGATGCTGAGACCCCCCTGGGGGCTCTGACGGCGCAGGGGGTGAAGCTGAAGGTCATAAAAATGCTTCTCCAGACTCCTCTGCAGACTCCCCCGCGCTCACACGGACTGCAGGGGCTCCCGGGCTGAACTGCGCAGTGGCCTGACACGACCTGGACCATTAAACCATTGGTCTTTCTCTGATTTACCGCCGATCTGCAACACAGCGGTGCCCAGTGACTCCTGCCTGCGACCAGCACCCAGCGACGGGAGAACGAAGAGACAGTCCCTGTCTTTCTGTCTGTAAAAGTTCCTCACAGAAGCCTATGCAACGAGATTTCCTGTGCTTTAGTAACAAAACTAGTAGATTTTATCTAAATATTGCTGATGTATTTTGCCATCAAGCAAACAGCCCATCTTACACATTTTTATGACTTCTTCAGTGGGAGAGAAGGAATCCTTTTGCTGCATTTTTCACTGGGAGAACACCTGGGCAGAAAACGCTGGTGAATGCTTTCTATCGATCCACAGTTCTTTGTGTGCTCGGGAGAGAGCGCGGCTGCCTGGCACCAGCAGTATTGATCCAGCAGGGCAGGGGCTGGTATTTCCTTAAATGGTTTCGATGCCCGGTTTACTGAGCGGGGAATTCCCCGCAGCCAAGTCTTGCTAATTTTATCCTTTCCGTTTGCCAGCGGATTTTCGAGCGAAACGCGGAGCCAGGCAGCTAATGGCAACACATCAGCTTTGCTAATTCCCATCCCAGCGCTCTGCCTCCGAACAGCACGAGAGAGATCTGCAAAGACCTCGAGCGAAAGAGCTCTGAATCACACAGCACTGCGAACATCTTCCTCCTATTCATCACGACAGACACATTCAGCTCTTATCAGTCAGCAAATATTAATAATTGATGAATAACCCAAGCTGACTACGTCGACATTCGCACCTACAGACATGCGTACATGCAGAGATGCCCTGAGCCATGAGCCAGCTGCTTCCCCGGAGACCTGGGCGGCAGAGGAGGGGGCCGGGCTCCAGAGCCACGCAGACACTGCGCAGTCCTGGCTGCTACAGATGGCAGCTGGGGAGTTCATTTACCTTCCTTCCACGTGAAAGAACAGAATTTGTAAAATTTATTAGGCATATCCTCGCCAAAAGTCCACTATCGTAAGCCTCCTGGGGAAAGATTCATCAGCTTCTCCTTCTCACATGATCTTTACAGCAGAAGTGTATTACAAATAAACCCCAGTAAACACATTAGCTTAAGGGTGGTTCACATCTGGACCCTGGCAGTCAAACCGTTTTGCCCAGTGATGCTTTGAAATCTTCCTGGAGAGAGTCTGGTACATCCCACCCAAACCTCCTTTTGCCGTGGAAAGCTGAGGGTCTGCCATGGAGCTGCCCTCCCCCGGTGGGGGCTCCGCTCACCCGGAGAGCACAGACCCTCCTGCCCTTCCCACGGCTCTACGGACACAGGCATGAGGCAAGGACTGGGAGAGGTGGGAGCAGCGAAGCTTTCCAGGAACCACAAGGAGCCAGCAGTCACTCAAACAGTGCCAAAAAATCCAAGCAACAACCAGGCAGTCAACCAACCCGCAGGCAGACGCCGAGATCCTTCCCACCCGGCCGACGGTAGGTAAGAGAAAGAGAGCACTCACCTCCCTGTTTACTTCTGTCAAGATAGATTGAAACCCTTCGGGCCAGACCTGTGAGAAGACAGGGATTAAGGGGTTGATGCTAAGGGTAAGTTGGTCAGCCAGAGCAAAAATCAATCTTAAAAAAGGATTAGAAAAAGCAACTCAAAGTAAAGGAAAGAAGGTAACAGAGAAGCAGAAGCAGGAAAGGCAGCACGTGCCTCCATCCAGAGAGCAGGCACCAGTTCAACCTCAGCGTTCCCCAGGAAGCCATCAACGGTGGCGCTTGTCCTGCGCGAAGCGAGTGTTCTGGCTGGCTGACACAGCACAGATTTGACATTTCTTCTGGAACAAGGAGACTTATCCTTCACTGGAGCTGGTCCCTGTTCTGAAGTGAAATGCATCAGGAAGCGACAGACGGAAATCCAAACACCGGATGGCGTCTGCGCAAACCAAAGCAAGCCCAGAAGAGGAGGCTCCTGCCCTGGAAGGTCTGGGCTCCTGCAGTGAGGGGACTGGAGTTGAGGGGACGGACAGACACCACCGAGCACGCAGAGCACGCCAACCACCTATGGGTGCTCCATCCAAACAACCCCTGCGCTGGCCACAGGCACAGCCCCGTCTCTAGCCCCACGGCAATCAGAGGGCACGGCAGCGAAGCGGGACGCGAGTGGCACCTTGGGGCAACCCTGGCAATCTTGCACAGGGAGCTCCAGGAATTCAGGAAGAGATCAGGCTGAGCCCTTTGGTCCTTCCCTGGATCACCTTTGGACGGGATATACTGTTTTTTGAACTGGAGAAGGGAAAACAACGCAGGCAACTGCGGAGAGCACACAGAGAGCTGGGAAGGGATCAGCTGAGCAGACGGTGGCTGCTAATTGTGAAGCAGCTGGTTACACTTCTGTATTTTTCCAAATTCCAGAACTGTACTGCTTTAAAGGGCAAAGCTGGGGGATCCTGGCTTGTTTCCCTTTGTCACAGAGAAACAACACAAACACGGCAGGTTTGTCCAGAGGCACCAGCATGGCCAACGCCACAAGAGCCGGAGCGGGGCGCGACCCAGCCCACCCCGCCCCGCGAATTCCGAGCTCTCCCGCAGACCCTGGCGATGGGTCTGGGCTGCTCTGGGAGCTCACGCCGCTCGCAGCGCCCGCAGCCCTCGCACACCCTCGTCTACAGAAATTGCCAGAATTCCCAAAGCCTCCTGCTGTGAAATCACAGCTTCAGAGCACGTCAGGTTTATGTTCTTCCTACGCTGCTCAACAGAAAATGCTTCCTTTTTCCTACATGTTTTGAAACACCAGGCTATTAACAACAGGCGGTTTGCCTTTTTCTCTGCCCCCTCCGTCTCTCGCGCTGGGGATTCCCAGCCACTGCCTTACGCTCCTGCTCCTGGTACCAACGCTGCTTTAAACACCCCAATTTTGATGGAAAAAGACTTTCTTGGTGCATCATGAGAGCAGATCTAAACAAGATCAAAATCAACAGATGTCATATTAGAAAAAAGAGGGTGTCCACGCAGTAGTTTGCCAGTGCTTAAATTAAGAGTCACTTACCCTGAGCCTCGAGTCGGCTATTAAGTGCAGTGAACTGGGGCTGAGTGAGAACACCCCCACACGGGGGTTTAACACACTGCCGGGGCTGCATCAGCTCACGGCTCCTGCCTCGGGCTGCGCACCACAAACCAGCCCTTCGCAGAGTCTAAAAGCTCAGGGTCTGTGCCTCCCTCGGGCCGGCTCCCCCTCGCAGGCAGCCCCTGAGCACGCGATTGTTGACCTCCCATTACTTGGATGACCCGGGGACGCCTTTCAAGCTTCCAAAGGATGTATTTAGGTATTGCATATTCCTCTGTCCTTTTACAAGTGGGAAAACTGCCTAGGAAAGTCAGTATCCTGGTTGCTGTCGAGACAACTATTAAGTTCAGAGATGAGTATGACCTGGGGGACAAGGGTGGGAGAGAAGAGAAGGAAATCAATAGCAGGAGCAAACAAACTCCACTAAAACTCCTGAGCTCTGCAGCTGCAAAGATGCATCTTCAGTTTTATAAGCCAGTGCTGGACCATAACTATGGTCTTGGCAGGAAAAGATAACTGTTCAGGAGAGTCTCAGTTCCAAGGGGACTTGATCCACATGGCTCTTTTGAAGTGACTTCATTTCTTTCTCTCTCCACAAAGAAATCTGTCATTCTCTTCTTCCAAATCTAATTCTATTGCCCCAAAGGTGCAACAGGACCCAGAATTCCTATGACCATAAGGGAAAGAAAAGGGCAAAACTCCATAATCTTAAAGAGAACAGGCTTAAAAGTGTCAACACTCCTGTTTTTGGCGAGTGTAACCATTCAACTCCTACAGCCACATCAGCTCTTGACCTATTTTGCAGTGCCAAACCCTGACGCTTACGGCCCTGACGCTTACAGGTACAATCAGCAGCGCTGTGCCCTGGTAAGGTGCACGGGGAAAGTGAGGCAGGGAAATGGAATTATCCCGAAGGAGTTCTGTCGACATTTGTCCGCATCCTCCCTGAGCGTGACTGACGGCGCAGCAAGAAGCCAACGAGCAGAGCAGGCTGGGGGAATTCCCCGTAATTTGGGCAAGTCCGTTACCAGCATCAAGGGAGTGAGATCCTGAGTCCAGGGATGGTAAATGTTGACCAGCATCCTTCAGGAAAGCTGGTGTTGACAAGGAAGAAATATGGACCAACTGAATGACATTACAAAAGGCAACTTGAGATGACTTGTAGACACTTTCCACCTAAAGAGATTCAGGTCTTTCACCACTTGGCGCATCACCACTGTTTTCCTCCTGCTTTTATTGACATCTCTGCAAAGAGCAGGTTTTGACCACAGCAATTTTCACAGTACGCTGCAAGCTTCCAGCAGCTTATAGTCAGTTTTGTGCACATACCGCAGCGAGGCACAGAGCCTGAAGTTACCTCAGATACAGTTCCTCTTTCCTAAAACATCAGAGAGGAACCATGAGGTGTTAAGGAAAAAATAACAGAAACGAGCTCAACAAGGCAGCACTAGTAAAATCCAATGAATAGCTAAAAGAGCTCTGTCAGACTCCTGTGATGAACCACATAAGCTCAGAAATGAGAACTGTCAAATTTTAAGGTCAGGATGAATTATGATGGTCATCTCATCTGACCTCCCGCACAGCACAAGCCAGGGAGGCTTGCCCAGCAATTCCTGCATCAATCCCACAGCCGCTGATTGAACTACCGCACATTTAGAAAAACTTGTAGCCTTGATTAAAAATATTCAAGTGACAGAGAATTACATTAGAGCATTAGTACATCGCCTGGTCTCAGAAGGACGAAACATCCACCTCCTTTAATGTCCTAAACCAGACTTCAGGGCTACTCAAACCGGTCTTCTGGTTTCACCCTGCGTATGGCCGGATGCCAGCGCTCCTTTTTACTGCTTTTTCTATCCAACTTTTCTAACATTCCAAGGAGGTCAATGTCTAACTGTGCTGTCCTTCTGCACGTGTCAGATTTAGACTGCATATTCACTGGCCACCTCCTGACCCACAATAAACAGAGAAGAATAATTGCCAAAAATTTGAGCTCAGGCTAAAGGAGGTCACAGGTGCAACATGCAAAGCTGTGCAGAGGCTGAGCAGCCCACCAGAGGGGAAGAGGGAATACGTGAGCTGCAACCCCACCCAAGGGCAAGAATAACCTCCTGCCAGGATGAGTACGGAGCAGGGCAGTGCCCGGTCCCACCGTTGTTCTACAGTTCTCTCCTCAGCAACACAGCGAAGAGGAATGCCTGGGCAAGACAGCTGCTGTGAAGCTGGTAAAGGACAAGGACGCTGTACCCTTCTGCTCCCCAGCAAGAGGCTGCTCTGGTTGCTCTTCGTGTGTGTGAGGTTGCCGTGGTGGGCTTTCATTTTTGTTGGTTTTGTGAGAACTGGAAAACTAATTCCTCACCAAGGCCTGGCAAAAGGCCATTCCAGAAGGCAGAGACTGTTGAACAACGATGTTACCGATGACTGAAGTTGAGAAACCCATTTTACTCTCCCCATCCCTAGAAAAAACCCTACCATGACAAATTATTTTTACCCTCCCCCAACAAAACTTGGTGGGGACCCACCTCGTGTAGTCGGCAGCATGTCTGACAGCCCCTGCCAAGCAGTTACCATCTCGGGGTTCTTTTCCAGGTCTGCAAAGTTCTTCCACACTCTGATGGCACCGTCATCTTGGGGAGCACAGAAAAAGAGAACACAGTGCAACGTCACTGCTGATGCAATGCTCACTATTACTTGTGCACAACAAAGAACAACCAAAGCAGGACTGTAGTCATACAAACTCCAAAACTGAGTGTCACTTGAACTTCATCTTTTTTATTAGAGTTGCTTTTCCTCTCTAATCTTACATCCATGAAACCTACAGCATTGCTCTACTCGGAAGTGTTCTGGAAGAGTTTAACTCCTTCCCTCAAATAACACCTGACATTAGATGTCGCTCCATTTCTTTGATCCATTCCTTCATTTTTTCTAGGATTCGTCTCTGTCCTCCTTGCTATTGGTGCCAAGCGCCACAAAATACAAAATACATCCCCACAGAAGAAGTTGAACCAAAGCCCAGCCCATCAGCAGCAAATCTTTCAAGAACATCATGTATTTTTTCCATTTGTTCCCCATCTGTGAAACTTTTGTGCTAAGAATCAATACAATGAAAGGAAAATGTCCTAAAGGCCCTCTCAGCTCCCCTTCCACCTCTCTTGATTATACCCAACCTGTACATTTCAGCATGAAGTTTGAAAAGCTATTGAAAGCACTTAGACTGACAGGCTTAGAACGGTTCCGAGGGAGAGAAGTAGATCTTACTCACAGCTTTACAGACCCATGAACGGGAAGGGGCTCTTCATGCCACCTAACGTGATGCAAGAGGGCATTCTAGAGAACCGAATCCCCTGGGTGAGATGCACGAGCTAGAGAGAGACTCACAGCTATTTGAGAAGCGTAGTGCTTAAAATAAGCCCTGCCTGCTCTAGACTTAAAACAGCACAGGTAACAGAATTTGATTTCTTCTACTTTGTTTGTAGCACGATTTCCTTCCCAGCTCTGGACAGCAGCTTTTAGCCAACTAAAATCCCGCTGCGCCAGGCGGTGGACAGGAGGAGGTTACCATGAACTTGCAATGACAGGTGAAGACTCGGAGTGATGTAACAAAGCTGTGACTGGAAACGCTTTCAGCAAGTGTTTGGTTTGTTAGTCATCTGAAAAGCTTTGCAGCACGCGCTTAAGCAGCTAAGATGTTTCAGTACTGCCAGAACCAACTTCCAGCTTTGCTGCTGGAAAAGCCTCCTCAGCTGAGACAAGGCAGGGACAGGGGAGGGAGAGGTCAGGCTGGGACAAGTCCCCAGAGGGAAGAGCCAGAGCTTGAGAACGGCTCACGTGGGCTTCAATTTTGTAAGGGCCCCCCAGTCCTGCCCTCATGTGTGGGAAAAGATGTTACTTACCTGTAGCAGTCAGCAGCAAGGAGCAGTCCTGTCCATTCAGGTACTCCATTGCTGTGATCCTGGTGTATCGAGGGTTCCCATTGTGGAAATAGTCCAACTTTTCCCCTTTCTCCCAGTCCCAAAAACTGTGGGGGGAAAAAAATATCATGTCACTTCTTGGTTCTCTGTGCAAGCTATAAAAGAGATCTACTCAGTACGGCAAAACTAAAAATTATATACATTGGATACCAATTCAATTCGTTTTTCTCCTTTGGTATTCAGCATCATTTTATCAATAATGTACGTCAGCCTCCAGCAAAAGAAACAGGATAAAAGCCCAGTTGTGAGTGACTATTGTCAATCTGTCGGGATTCACTTGCAGCCCTCTAACCCAGCACCTCCCGCAGAAAAGGACTCGGTGCTCGGTGCAACCCTGGCACTGAGCTCCGGGTGGACTCTGCCCCGTCTCCCTGCCCCGAAAGAGGGAAGGATGGTCACGGAGGGGAGCGGGGACAAGGAAAGGAGCAACATACGGCAGTGCTACCCCACGATAATCCACGCGGAGCCTGCACCCCCCGCGGAAGCTCTCACCAGATGCTGTCTTTGTCAGCCACGGCGATGCAGGGCGTGAAGGGGTGGAACTTCACCACCGAGGGGACGCCCGGGTTCCTGTTGAGGAAGATCTGGTCATCCAGCCGGGAAATACCTGCGGGGGGAAGGAGGCAGCCGTGGCTCAGAGCCTGGGAACACCCAGCCGAGGGACGGGGCTCGGACCCCCCCAGCATCCCAGTGCCACCTGTCACCACCCTCCTCCTACAAGACCCTCCTCAGCCCCAGTTTCGTGACAGCCCCGGCCTCCCCCGCTGACTGTCCCACGACTGACGAAACGCAGCAACTGAGCGCTACCAAGGCCAGAGAAACACAGCTTGTGCTGACAGAAAAATCAACAGTATTTTTTCAAAATAAAATAAATGAACACTTTTTTTCAACTTAAAACACAGCATTTCATTTTAGCTTGTGGATTATTTATTTAACTTTCCATTTGAGTGCTTTTAGATTTTAGGTTAATTTGCAAATGAAAAATGTATTTTCCTTGGAGATACTAAAATGACGGTTAAAGACCTTTCTTGTCTTTTCTTCAGCACAGTTTGCCATTCGCAAACAGTTTTGGTACGCCTGACACTGCCATTTTTTGGTACTGTGTGAATTCATCACACAAAACCCTAAGCTCAGGAGACATTTTCTCAGTTCTAGTTTGTTTTAGAATGCACCCATTTAATCTAATTTTCATTAAAAGACTGTAAGTCTATTGTAATTCTTTTTAATATTTCACATTTTCATTTTTTTTTAATGAATACTGGCATTTTAGTTGCTTGGGTCAAGTAACTAAATATGAACACTGTCTAGAAAAAGGTTTAAATTCTTCAGGCAAGCATGAAAAATCTCCTTCTTTGCCTTCAAAAAGATCTCCCAAGCCATCTCCTGGGTGCTAGCTTCATTCCTGTGTGACTCTGGTTCATGATCTTCCGTAGTTTCACGACATTAAGCTCCCCGTCGCACCGACTCGAGCCCAGCAAACCCCCAGAGAGCGAGGTCCTGGCGGGAGGCTGAGCCTCGGGCAGTTCTTCATTCAGCACACTGTGATTTCCAGCCCCCGGAGCGGAGCAGCGCCCGTCTGCACGGCTCTGCCCCAGACACTGCTGGGAGGGTACTCCCGTAAATGCCGCTGCCCAGGCTCTGCTCATGGAGGCACACAAGCAGGAGTAGTTTAAGAATGCAAACTCCTGAGGGCACTCCATTGGGCTCCACTGTCTTCCAATAAATTCCTTTGCTAAAAGAATTCTAGTCCAACCGCTGCCTCATGGAGGCATTAAGAGTCATAAACCCAGCAATATCTGCTTTCTGGAGAGTACACGCTGGTGAAACACGAACCTGAGGCTCATGAGAGGGAAACATGGAAGCACAAATAAAGCCGTACATACAAGTATTAAAAATATAATGGGACGTAAGGAATAAGCAATCATGCACAGAGCTCAGCAGAGCGGGGAATGTGAAAGACACCACTGAGATGTCTTCAGAGCACGCGAGGGCTGGTTCGCCGTGACGGTGTCTGACACACGTCAAACACTCAGAGCCTTCTTGGCCAGACTGAGCTCAGGAGTTCATCCTACAATATTCTGCCTTCTGCCCCTTTAAAAACATAACCCACAGTACCCATCCGAACATTACAGGACATGGAGGAAAAGCCCAAATGGTAAATCAATACCATCTGTTAAGGTTCTCTGAATTATTGATTTCACGCTGGCTGCCCTGGCTCTCGCGGAGGTGCCGGCTGCCATGGGGTACACGCTGAAGAGCTCAGCTGCTGCCCGTCAGCCCAGAGGGCTCAGGAGCCAACACTTGCATTGAAAATTGGACGCTCTGTCCATCCTTATAAGCGGGGAAGCCAGCTTTCATGGCAAGCTCTGCTCCGCCAAAGAAGTCATTACTCTTAGGCTGCTCCACTCCCAGTGCATCGGCCAGCCCGGCGCTACGCTCCAGCCAGGCACTCCACTGGTGACCGACCCCATGGGTGGTTTCTAACAGGGCGCTGCGGTGACATTTCCAAAGGGGAAGGC
This sequence comes from Rhinoptilus africanus, assembly GCA_013400135.1. Lineage (NCBI taxonomy): Eukaryota > Metazoa > Chordata > Aves > Charadriiformes > Glareolidae > Rhinoptilus > Rhinoptilus africanus. The sequence continues at coordinate 217,684 of VXBO01010745.1, read as the reverse complement.
AGACATTGATGTTTGAAGTGGTCACTCCCCTGATCTGGTGAACGAACCCCGCAGCTGAGACCGGGAAGGTGAGTGACCCGAGAGCAGCATTGCCTTGCCTGCCTGCGGGAGAGCACAGGCACCTTCCCAACCGGAGGGACAGCACGGGACCATCATTGATTGGGGTTTTACAGTTCAGCGGCCTGACCAAGCGCAGTGCTGGCAGACCAAGGAAGCTGGGCAAGAGGGACTTCACTCACCCTTCTGGATGATCTTCTGGGCTTGCTTCCTGACACGAGCGTTGCGCAGAAACCGCCACTCTCTCTCCTTGCGAATCTGGCTCTCCAAGTCATGCTCTTCTGGGATCTTTAGGTACATCAACATATTCACAACACAAAACAACAGGAACCATCAAAACTCCATGAATTACCCTTGTAACACACACTCATACACACGCACGTCAGACTAAGCCATAAATTCTTTAGGGTCTCCAGCTTCAGGCAGTAAACAAAGGAGCTCGGGGGACCTTATGTTATTAAACACTTGAGCGTCTTTCTGATCTAAATCTTCCCCACCATCTGTAATCTCTTCCCCTTTCCTTTTGCTGTCCTGTATTTTGTTTTAAGTCTTAGTCATTTCTCCAAAGTGAGTGACACGAGGTTTCCGAAGAGCCGTGCACATCCATCACCCATTGCCGTAACACGCGATGGGTTGGTAAGGAACATTTCCTGCCATACACACAGTCCCCGTAACTCCTTTCCTCCCTAAACAGTGCAAGCCCAGCTTCGGAGCAGTACAGATTACTCTGCTTAACACTTTTCATCTGAAAAGCATCACATAGCAATCCTGAGATTAAAGAGAGAACAAACCTTTGATACAGAGAGAAAGCTCAGAACACATTAAAATCTTTTTTTCATTGCTAATAGATGACTGCAAGCCAAAAAAAGGCATTACCTTATTTTCAAACCCCTGAGATACTCAAGTTACCAACATCATATTTTACTAGTAACGGTAACTGTTTTACTTTCCCATGCCAGAACTGGTTGCGAGATAACAATGCCCCCGTGTCATCTTGGTTTCATTACACACGAAGTTCCACCTGAAAGTGGAGGCAGGCCCTGGAGCAGGCCCACCCTGTGAGTGCAGCCACTCTGACCTATTTTATTACATTTATTCACAGCCCGTAGCTCCAGCCTTCGGCATGGTTTTCCTGCAAAACCTGTCCTCTCGCCCCAGGCCAGGGCAGGACTCTGCAGTGGCTCCCAGGATGGGCAGAGACCCCGGTGCTCCTGCCCTCAGCCAAAGCACAGGATCAAAAGGAGTGAACCCATCTGATCCCACCCCCAGAGCCACTGCAGCGGTTACGTATGCTGTGTCTATTATTTAATGCTTAAAAAATTATGGAAGCCTAGTAACATCACTGTGCTAGAAACATCCTTGGATCAATTAAGGAGCTGAGATAAGAGGACTCTAATCCAGTTTCATTTGAGGAAGGAAAGGATGGCTGTTCCAAAAGGAGTAACTCTTGGAGAAGGGAGACATAAAAGACAAGGTCCTTTCGCTCCTTCCCCATTCCCACAAACACACTCTTTTTTTCCCTTAATGATAAAGTACTTAAATCATCTATCACTGATATATATACTGTCTTCAAAATGCACTGTACCTTCAAAAACAACTATTACTGAGCTGAATTTCTGCTTCTTCAAAATAAATAAAAAATAAGAAACCCACCCTCCACCTTTCCTCCAGGCAAAATAAAAAAAAAAGCACTACTATTTCAATGTTTCAAGAATACAACATCTATTAGAAAGGCAATGACAAACGACCAATACCGTAAAGCAATAAACAAACCTAAGATAAAATACATCAAAGGAGATCTGAGAGCGGAGAGATTACACCTACACCTTAATGAAAATCCAGCTTCTCTGGGAATAAATTAAAGACAGACCTAAAAGGCCAGGGGAAGAGAAGGGAACGAGTAGAAGGTAAATTCTCCTACAGGCACCCAGTGGCTTTCACAGTTTAGGACTAAGAAATACGCCATCATGCAGTTGAGCAAAGCTCTCTCCATTCCAGCAGATAAAGAATACCAGATTAAAGGAGCTGCTGGGCTTTTCAGGTCTGAAGAAAAATAACTTCACTCTTCCAAGGAGGCTGAGCAGGCAGTTGTTTTTATCTCCTGGTATCAGTAAGAAAGATCCCTGCTCTAAGGAGATCCCTCAGGGCAGGGTCCCCAGACGCTGCAGCACCCGCAGACGGGGCGGGAGATACGGATGGGGCGGGCGGCTGCAGGATGGAACGCTCTGAGGAGAGGGGGACAGCGTGGGGGCTCCCGGTCCAGAGGAAGAGTGATGCAAAAGGGCACAGAGGCAGGACCGACTGTCACCCCAAGCTCATCGAGACCAGCACACCCCCCTCCATCCATCTGTGCTACCTGGTGATGCCCATCACCCCAGCTCGCTCGCACAGCTTCTGCCTCGGCCACTGCTGCACAGCAGCGAATGGCTTTTGGTGGCAGAAGTGGTCTTTCCATCCCAAACCCCCTCGCCTGGTGTGTCCTGCATAACCGCCGCAAGGCAGCAGCCGGGGGCAAAAGGGACTGAGCAAGGAACCAGGAGAGAAGCACGGCCAGCACCGCTTACAGCTGGTCACCGGTGGGTGATGAATCTCTGGGGAAGTTCTGGCAGGCTGGCTTCTGAGAAAGCTCCAATACTGTTTGTTAGGTTGAACCCGTGCATATTGATTGCTTTGGACACAATGAACTGCCAAATGTCCAACCATCAAAGGCCCAACCACAAAAATCCCAAACCCCTCACACACCTGAGACCCTTTCAGAAATGCAAGGGAAGACTTGCACGATGAACGCAGCAAGAGCACGAGATTCTATCGTAAAGAGAGTACAACTCCTCCTCCCCAACAACCCCAGAGCATTTATTTTTGAAAAGGCACATACAGAACCCTTTAAAATCTGTGTGCAACGATGTGCTTCTCGCGTGGTGCCGCTGCCCCACCACGGACACCCCCGAGGGCTGCGGCGTGCGGCCAAGCGCTCTGAAAACTTCCGCCTCATTGAAACCCCATCTTTTTGCACAGTGTCTGGAGCACATTTACTGTCCTTTCAGCTGTAGCATTCACCTGCATCCTTCAGCCCTACATTCATCCACAGGTCCTTAAAAAAGGAATTAAAATGGTTATTGTCATTTAGGTCGAGAGTAAAGGCACCTTTTATTGCCCACTACTTGGCTTTCCTCCCTGACAATGGCAAAATCCTTCTGTATGTGGTCAGATGTGATCCGTGATTGCCCTGACCATTCCAGAGACAACGCTTGTGCTGGGTGATATAACGCTGATCTGTGCTACGCCAGGTCAGCAAAAGCGTTCCTCCGCAGAAACCAAACACCCCCCGTCTCTGCTCCTGCCCCCACTGCCTCCCGCAGGCCTGGAGCCCGGGGCAGGGCAGCGGCCGGAGTTGACTCCGTCGTCACATCAGGAAATGACAGGAGAGAGACGATGTCACTCCTTGCTCCCCAGCACCTCACTGGGACCCAGTGCATGAGTGAGGCGTCAACTGACGAGGGGAGAGGATCCCGCCTAGATTTTCCTGTGTGGAATCCTATTTCATCAATCGGTTTTTGTTCCGGTTCCCGTGTTCGCATCCTCGCTGCTGGTGCGCTGCTGGAATGTGACAAACCTGACATCTGGACACCACCCTCAGCAAAAGCCCTTCCTCCCCCGAGCAGCAAAGAAAGGATGGACGCGGTCACCTGCCCGGTTCCACTCCTGCTGCCCAGGCATCTCCCTGCAGCACCCGCAACTCACGTACGCTCCAGGGCGGCCTCTGCCCCCGCAGCCATCTCTTTGCCACCTTTGTCTTCCTCCTCGCCCTCTGAGGGTGGGAACAAAGGGGAGTCCCAGACGTTCGCCGCGTGGTGAAGGGGTTGTAGCTGTGCATCACTTTGCCATGCAATCCAGCTCCTTGCAGTAGAAGAACACTAAGGGCATATGTTAAAGTCTTGGCTTTGGTACAGTTGACTCAACCAACCGTATTCTCTGCCAAAGGCTCTGCAGACGGGGGGTGTCATCACCTTGGAATTGGTAAGGGAGGTTCCTGCGAAGATGCTTCCGCCAGGATCTGTGTGTGTCCAAGAGCTTCCCCCACGTCCAGCTGGGATCACAGCTGAAAATGCCCAAAATACACTCGGGGAGCACTAGGTACTGACTGGGTGGCTCCACTTCTCATCCAGGCTCTGGGTCTCACCAGCCCCAGGGTTATCATTAAGCTGATCGACACTGGCTGGAATTTGGTGAACATGTGAGTTAAACAGAGAAAGTAACGGGGCCTCAGCTGGCACAGAAAGAAACCTGGCGGGATTCTGCGGTACTGTGGGAGGGTCACAGAGCGTTGAGAGAAGAAAAACGGCAAGAATAATGCAGAAAAATCCCTGTGGGTCCTTCTCAAAATATATCAGAGAGTAAATGTACAATAACCTTAATGAAATAAACTCTGTTCAACTCAGCCTATCCTGAAAAAGTGTTGCAAATAACTGTAACCTAGCAGAGATGCTCTATACTACTTCATTTAACCGTGACACAGGAAATTAGTGCACTTTTGCTAAACAGGCAAGGTTTTGTTCCAACCAAGCAGAGTCAGAGCACGCAGGAAAACGCAAGTCTCTCCTCCCGTGTCCATCTGCCGTGGCACAGAGCTGTATGGATGGTCCTGTCAGGAGGGAGCAGGAATGTATGCAAATATGAACCCCACAGAACGCATCACGAGGGAGCTTCTGGTGATGAACAAGCACGGGAGCCCGTCAGGATGTGTGTGTAGCAGAGAGCCTTCACCTCTAGCCTGGCTGCTGCTGGAAAACCAGAAATTATTATTCAAAATAACTATTTAGGCTTATCATTCATGTCTCTGTCTCCCTCCCAGCTGGCTCCCATTTAAGCATCAGAAAGAGATTTCAGTAAACACCAGCCTGGTTCTGGCTGTTGCGCAGCTCTCCTCCAGCAGAGCTCCCAGAGGTACGTGGGAGCCACAAACGGTGTCACACAACGAGGATCACGCCACGCCACTGATTCCCGACATCTCTGAGCTTCCACTCAGAAACCAATTACGATTCCGAAACCTCCCACCAAGCAGTGTCATCTGAAAGCCAAGGAAGTTTTTCTTCTTTAACACTTTGTCTCTCCCTCTCAACATGGCAGCCAGCGTTCGGTGGGGAGCGGGGCACATTCAGCTTCGGTGAAGAAGACAGTTTTTCCCTGGGTGACGTTACTGCAGCCATTGCAAGGAAGGCTCCCTTCTCTGCCAGGACTTTGCACAACGGCCAAGGCACAGTGCTGAAGTTAAGGCAGGGATTTATCAGGAAGGATTTCTTATGTAATTCTCACCTTCCGGGATGCTCACCAGCTCCCGCCTGCATGTTCTGCCAGTCCTGGAAACGACAGATGCTGCTCCCGCTCGCCGGGACTCCGGGCTTCCTGACAGCTGGCAGCACGGCTTTCCTGTGCCACGCGCTCCAAGCCCGCCCGTGGCTCCCAGAACAGCCTTGTGCCGCAAGAGTTTTTAGGAAGAGGAAAGACTTTTTGAAGAGAACAGAGCTGGGGTAGGTATCTGTTTTTCCTAGCACACTGAGAATTCACAATGCGGTATTTTCTTTCTCCATTTATTTGATTAGATAATCAATAAATCAAATTCGATATGATGGTTTGAAACGGAGCCAGTGATTTACACTGGAAATTAATCCCTCAGTCTTTCCAGTGAAAGCATTCGCAGAGCAAGGTCTATGAAGCAAAACTAAATTCATAAATTAAATATGACTAAGATGCACTCGCAGTCATTTTATGTTTATTCATTACAGGAATAGTTGTCTTGTCTTTCCCTGTTTATGATGGTAGGCAGCATCTCCAAACGAAGTATTGGAATTAAACGTCAATGTCATCTTTTTCCATCAGTACTCAGTAGACTTTACTCTTTGCGTTCTTCATGAGGCTGAAGTTCCCGAAAGACAGCAGCCACCAGCCAGGGCTGTTTGTTCCTCGCTGCTGCAGGAACAGCAATTCCAGGAAAGGAGCAACCTACGGAAACTCAGCCCCCACCCCAGTTACTGGGTGGCGAGCGCTGCCCAATTAAACCAGCAATCAAGAAACGCCACACAAAGCTCTCGCAGAGGGACTTCTCCCATCCCCTGCACACACCCCACCCCTCTAATTACAGAGATACATGTAATTCCCTCTTAGTACAGCGTAACATGCAGGTTTTTCTGCAGAAACCCTCTACTCGGCCTCTCAAAGCAGCTCTACAGAAGTAATGGGGAAATCAATTCTCTTCCTTACTTTATTACACAGTTTTGTTTTGCTCAAACTTCACCTAAAACACTGCTGTTGAGGACAGTGCGTGCTCAGAAAGCTCAGCCCCAGTCAGCGAGCCTTTCCAAACGACAGCCCTCAGGAAACCAGGAAAAGACCCACCGCTGTCACCCAGGCGGCTCCTGCTGCTCGGCGAGGGACGGAGCCCGCAGGGTGCAACACACAGGGCTGCAGCACCCTCCTTCTCCTGGTGAGACACTCAACACTCGGACTCTCCGGGGGTAGGGGAACCCTCAACTTCCATAACTCCCCATCCTCCACCCTGGCTTCTATAAACAAGTACAGGAATGATCCATGATTTTCCTTCCCTCCCCTGATGTAATTTTCTCTATTTTATGCACATGAAGCACTAAACCCATACGCACACACACAGAGCTCCCCATCTACTCATGGAAACTGCCTTGCACTGGCTGTCTATAATGATTTATTTTATTAATAAAGACACCTCTCTTCACAGGGAAAAGCTTTCCTTAATAAGTAGACAAATGTTTTTAATAAGAACTAAGAGATGGAACAACATCCTCCTCCTCTTGTACTCTCTTCTGGATTTGAATCAAGACACCAAAACTCATCTTAATGAGAGAAAACCCTGGTTTAAAGCTTGACCAAGCAACCAAGCCCCACAGGCCAGATGTATGTCCTAATGAATTATTCTGCTAACGATATCAGCAGCAAGCTAATTTGAGTAGCAGCTGAGGAAGTGTCAGGCTATCACTTTACCATCTAGTCTTTCCTCCTGGTGATTCTCTACAGGAATCAAAGCTACACAGCAATGGGCTGCCATCTAATAATTTTTCTGATATCCTTGAACCTGGGGACAATTCCCTCACCTCATCATCAATTCAACATGCCTAAAGACTGGAAGGAGAGGTGACGGATGGCTGAGTGGCAATTCTTGGGTGAGACAGCACATAAAACTTACAATTTCTTCATTATTAAGATTGAAGTATCAGTGGTTGGATATAAACAGCCAATGCCGAGTTGCTCAGGTAATGGCATCCATACAGACGGCGCATTATTATTCACAGAAACTGCAACACCTCCAAGAAATTAAGCCGAGATTCCTGTTACAGTTTGTGCCGCCTGACTCCCAAGGTACCTGCAGGCTTGCCTTATCGTGTCTGCTTATAATAAGGCAAGATTTACTGCTTGTTTTTATTTCTTACTTAAAATTGAAACCTGAACTTTGGCTAAAAGATTCTGGGAATTTAACATTTTCTGTTTCCAGTCACTGATGATCTTTCCCATCTCTTAAGAGCTCTCTTTTGTTTTTCCCTACATCAAGGCCTCACTGTATCGCACTTCACATACAGGCAACTTAGTTTCCAGAACACACTCATTTCTGAAGAGATCTCAGAGGGGATTTGTCATTACCACCCTCATTCTTTGGCATAATAGAACTTTTTTTTTTTTAACTTTAAAAAATAACAATGATGCTTCCAAACTTTCCCCCAGGCAGTCACGCTGATACCCAGTCACTATCGCCTTCTCCATTTTAAGTTAAAGTTAAATACAGGGTGCCCGGGAGCAGAGCACAGCTCCGAAGCCACACTCGAGTACCGAGTCGGGCCAACTTCAAGCGGAAGGTTCCCACCACTGCTGCTGGGATTGCCAGCAGATTGCTCTGCACCGGGCAGCAGCTCGTTCTAGCGTCATCACAGCCAGAAAACTCTGCTAGAGTGTCAGAAAGCAAGCAGCACCTCTTTCCCAGCCTCTCACAGCTCTTACTGGAATAAAGGACCTTTCTTTTTTCATTTATTTATATAAAAAGATCAACTTTAACTATAGGGCAATTTTCAATTTACAGACATGCACATTCACAATGAAACAACTCTGCAACTGTGCAAAGCTGGTGGATCCAGACCAACTACAGAACCTCTCCTCATCTTCACATTCTTTCTGGAACGTGTCCCCTGGGCTGCAGGGTTTTGTTCTGGGCTCTTCCCTGGTGACACCCCACTGTCCCGTCTGTCACTGGCTCTTCTGCTCCCTCTGATGATTTCTTCCCTCTCACTTTACAAGCAGAGTGGTCAGGCAGCTCCCCAGAGCAATGTGATACAAGTAAATCCATTCCTTTCCCTACCTAGACTGAAGGGAAAGGAAGGGAAAAGAGCAGGGAAAGCCACTGGCCCACGCTGGGGACACCAGCGCTTCCCAAGAGCTCGGTGCCTCACTCAGACAGCACGCACAGAGACGGCAGCGCATTACCTTCATGACCGGCTGAGCAAAATACTTCGCGCTCCAGTCACAAAACCCCGTCTGCACCGTGGCCGAGATGAAACTTTTGTGTCCCACGGCATCATCGGCATCATCAGTGGTCTGTCCAGAAAGAGAACAGGATGTTAACCCACGTCCCTCCCCTTCACGTGGCCTTCAACACAGCATGGGGCAGAAAGGAGCCCAAACACATTGCCAAGGACATGCAATGTTTACATCTAGCTTTAGGATCACTGTCATTACATTCACTCTTTCAAAATGTGCACGTTCCCTCAGCTGCACAGCACAAGATATGACCAAGCCACCGTATGAATGAGGGCTGAAGGGCGTATCACCAAAGTGAAGTCCCAGGATGAGTTTTCTCACCGTCTCCCAAGCATCTGGCATGCGAAACAGCGGAGCGGTGAAGACGAGTCAGGTGAAAGCACAGCTGGACAACGGCTTCACAGCAAGGGCGTGCATGGACTGAATGTCTGTTACGAAGCCCAGGACATCCAAAAAGAAAACAGACAGACCACTCCATTCAACCAGGTTTCATCCATTTTTTCAGAAATACGGTCCAGGCTAGTGCTGCCATCCCCATGAGAAGTGAAGGTGCTCCTGCTAAGGCTTCAACTTTTTTTTGGTTTTTTTTTGGTAATCACACAGAAGAATTGACTCTCCACCTCTGGAAGCTTCTGTGAGATCACTCATTCAAGAAAGGCCAAAATGCCAATTTACATGAAGTGTGGTTACTTCTCTGGAGTCAGAACACCTGGAAGCTGTGCTGTGCACTTCTCCTGTGGCCTGTGATGCTCACAGTGCCCTGCTTCAGACGGCAGAATCCTTCCCTTGCATAGTACCAGGAGGGAGAAAAGGAGGGTCAGTGTCCTCCCTCCATCACACTTTGTGCACGAGCACAGGCAGCAGAGCACATGTGCTGCCTTTCCAGCTTCTCCTCCACACAGCCAGCACCAGAAAAATCCTGGAAATGGGCGAGCTAGAGGGAGAGGGAGACACAAAACTACTGCCAGATGGTGGAACCCTGACCACTGGGAAGTGTAGTCTCTGTCTTCATGTGGCGGCCACAAGCACATCCCAGTGTGCTTGGATTCCACATTCATCCAATGTGACTCATCTGAAGTCATCTGAAGGTGACATTCAGAACCCTTTGTGCGTACAAAAATCTGACTGATTGCTCTACGTGGCACCACATCAATCCTTCCCGCTTCTGTAAAAGGAAACATGCCCAGTACCTGATGGCTGTCTTTGGAACGCTAAAATGTTCGCAAATTCCTTGCTGGCTTCCTTGGTGCAGGAAAGGGGAGCCACTGTCCTTCCTCCCAGCTCTTAGCTGGTCTGCTCCCTTCCAGCAGGGCCACCTGCAACCAGCTTTGGTCTTCCCAGCAACGGGCTGGGCTCCCTCCCTCTCTCCCACATAGTGGAAAGAAGGTGAATATTCCCGTGCAGAAGCACCCATCAGTCTCGAGAGAGGAATAGGCTGAAGGATGGGTGACCTCCAGAGGGCCCTGCCAACCCGTCACTGTGATTCTGTATGTTAAAGGAGAAGGAATCTCCCCTTTTTCCCCCTCAGTCCCTGCTGTGCTGAGCATGCCAGGGCCACAGATCTGACTCTGCATTATCACTCAGGCAGAGAAATGTTTACGAAAGAATAAATAATCAACTCTGATTAAACACTCCTTAGTAGCAGCAGAAGTGAATAATGCCCCATCAAAAGCTATAAAACAAAATTTATCCTGAAGAAAAAATCTATCCATTTTTATGTTATTGGTTAGGAGATGCCAACCCAGAGTTAACAGCTACAAGCAAACAATATCTAGAAATAAAATACAAAGAACGAAATGTGTAACAAAGCCCAGAGGAGTGGGGAAGCAGTCAGACCTGAAAGGAAAATCTCTTCACCTGCTCTGGCCCTTTGTCAAACATTTTTCTGGTCCTGGGGAACTGGTGGGAGTGGGGAGTATACTGGACCCCCATGTTGCCGACGTTGGCAGGTCTCACAGATGCGATGTCCCGACTGACGGGTTGTTTCGTCACGTCGTTCGTCAGGCTGGAGCTGCTTGTACTAGTGGTTGGAGGTGACCCTCTAAAGAGCAGAGAAGGAAAGGATTTAGACAGCACTGGACATGAGACTGAGCCGCTGGTACATGTTCCCTCAACCTGGCACGTCCCGGGGAGCTGCCATCCTGAGGCAGTGCCCACCTCTGACATTCAACCTGGTCTGCTACAGACCGGAGCCAGTTCAACGCTCCCTCTCCCAGGTGAAACCAGCACTGCCCCAACACACACAAGGGCAGAGGACGGCACAGCTACGCCATCACTACCTGCTCCGCTGCCCTTACTCCCGCCTGGGAATTACACTGCTTTGACTTTGTTTCTTTCTTGTAAGATTTATACTTCCCTGCTGCGCTTCCTCTACCAAACCAAACCAAAGCGAAAGTACACAATCCCCCATCCCCTCCAAAGGACACACAAACCCCAAACCAAGAGTGAACCTCAACCGCGGCAACTCCAGACTGAGGGTAAGAAAATTAATATTTTGGGAACCTGTGCGTCCAACGGGTCACAACGTCTGACCTAAGGCACACCGACTGCCTGCTGTATTTCAACGGGGAGACTGGAAGCCTTGTCAGCCCACAGAAAAGCATTTCCTTTACATGTAAGTTATTGCACAGTTACTTTATACTATCAGAAAACATTAAAAACCATCACTGGGCAGTTCTGGACCCTTTGTTTCAACTGTGACTCTTACTGGTGCACACTGAGATCTGATGTGCGGTGATTTCTCCTGGCGAGCGGGTTTTGGGAAATAATCAAATTTTCAAATCCTAGCTTTGCCCATACCAGCATCTCAATTCCACTGTAGTTCAGGCACAGCTTGTTGATCATCAGATAACCCTGGTTTTTGTCAGCTGAAAGTGCATAAAACTCAGCTCAGACTTCAATGGGAAATCTGGATACCCCACTGGTCAGGCCAAAGTGCACCAGTAAAACCAGCAACAGGCGTCTCTTCGATTCAGCTTTAGACAATTAGTGCGGTTTGTTACTCTCTGTCCTAAAAAACCGAAGGAACTCCCCACCTTTTCCCAGGGATTTTGTTTCTGACCACCTTACCAGTGCTAAAACAAGAAGGTACCGAGACCTGGGTTACCCGGGCTGGCTGCCCGCGGCGGGGCTGGCAGGGAGCACCCAAACCCCCCGCGGCAGAAGCACCATCAGCCCTGCGGGAGCTTACCCGACTTGGTGGATGTGCATGCCCTTGTTGGTGGGGCTGGCGGGGGCGGACTGTGTCAGCGAGGAGGTGTCGAGGATGCGCTGGGGGCGAGCGTTCACTGTTGCCTAGAGAAAAAACACAGCAGAGTCCTGAACAGCCCTGACCGCAGCCGTTCGTTAGCTAGTACAATCGCACACCTGGGGTAGATGAAGTTAAGCTCTCTATCTATATGCGCGTTTAAAAATGCATATGAAAAAAGCCCCTGTGCAGTTCCCAACACATATGATGATTTTACTACTTTTTTAGTCAAAAAACACTTACCAGAAAGTACCCTTCTGTTACAGGGAAATGGCTGTGCCTGACAGAGAAGCCTTCTCCCCAAACCAGGGGCAGCCCACGACCTGCACCAGCACCTCGAACCAAGCCGCCGCCGGGCCGGCAGAGAGCCCACGGCTCCCGCTCCCACCTCGGGGCATTCCTCACATCCACAGCTCCTCCCGCTCCAGCGCCCATTCTGACCCTGAGCTCACGGCCGAGTCCGAACCTTCCTCGTAAATCCAGCAGCTGCCTGAAACTGCCTCCTGTGGCTGCTCCACCTCCCCTAACGAGAGCTGAGCTATTCTGGAGCTCGTTAGAGGATGCCCTTCCACTCTGAGGAGGAAGGCAGGGGATTTACAAGGTTGGGTTGCTCCGAGCTCTACAAAACACAGCCAGAGCTCCTCCAAAATGACACCTGGCACTCGGCCACCAGCTGGAAGACCCACTGCTAAAAGAGCCTGAGACGTTCTTGGCCGTTCTCCCGGGGAAGGCCCCAAACACCGGCCAGGGGAAGGGCAGCAAGAAGCGCAGACAGCAACATCTTGCACTCCTTTGGGCTGAGCACGCAGCTCGCACTGTGCAAACAAGCCTCCCCTTCAGAAAGGGAGAAGTCCTCCACTGTTTACAGACTCCTCTCCTCATTAGCCCGCCCTCTGTGAAATGCTTGAAATTTCTCCCATACCGAAATAACTGTTAAAGGCAGCCCCAGACTGGCACAGAGAACCTGGAGGGACAATACGGCTATCCTACAGGCAGGATAACTTCCACCATCCCTCAAACCCTCCGAAAATCCCCATCTCGGCACAGGAGCCGAGCGGGGTTCTCTGGTGATGGCACTGGGGCTCGTATCCAGCCCCAAGAGCTAAGGCACGACCTGCAGGTAGTGACACAGGGAGCGCAGGGAAGGCAAGCGCTGAACGCCGCGAACAGCCAGCTCCGTCCGCCCTCGCAGCCCCCGCGTCGGCCGCAGGGAGAAATGGGGTGCGCTGGGAGCCACCCTGCCCGCTCCTCGCCGCAGCCAAAGGGCCTTCCAAGACCACCCCCCTTCTCCCGCTCTCCAACGGCCCAGCCGGGTGTCCACGGGGCTGGAGCCCTCCTGACCATCCTCTGCTTGGCTCCCGAGGGCAGCGGCGGGGGTTGCCGCAGCAAGCGCCGGGTGGCAGTGGCTGGGGAGGCGAGCGCCATCCCCTCGGCTCGGCCCGGCTGCCCCCCGAGCCAGCCTCCTCCCGCCAGACAGCCCCATTTTCTGCGTTATTTTCCTCCTTTTCTCATGGCAGGGGAGAGGCCCTAAAGGCCACCCGTCTCCCCATGGCTCAGGGAGGAAGAGGGGTCTGCGGTGGGCAGCTGGCACGACACGGGGCTGGGACCCACTGTCACACCAGCGCAATGGAAAGAAAGTAGAAACAATTTAGCAACTAGTGGCATATTATTATTCATAACTAGTTTTAATTAGTGACAGAAGGCTCAGGTTTAAGAGTCTCACAGTCGGGTCTCTGTCACCTGCGACGGGTCAGGTCACCCTGTTCCGCAGCAGAGGGAGAAGGTCAGTTAACGGCGCTTTGCTGCGGGGGAACACGGAGAGAGGAGCGTGGCAGCCAGCCCTCCTCTTCCTGGGAAAAATAAAAAAGCAATTTCTTCTCCGAAAGCAGCGAGAGGGCTGCAGCTCAGTGACATGACAGTGTATTTTGCTGGAGGCAGCAGCTCTCCCTTTCCTGGGGATTTGCTCCTCTGCCACTCAAAGCAGCTCTTTTCAGGAGGGGAGACGGTAATTCCTAATTTTGCAAATTGAGTCCAGGTTAAAAAAAAAAGAGCACACTGTGAGAATTACTTGCTTATGCACAGAAAAGCCTGTACCAAAGAGTGATGTCATCGAGGAATAACTCCTGGGATAATTCAGCCTCAATCCTTCCATTAAAAACAGCTGGATGAAGCAACCTGGGAGGAAGCAAACTTTCCTTCATTAATTGCGATTTCAAAAAGTCTCAAAAGGCCAACACGGATTACTGGGTCCTTTTCGTTTGTTTTGGTACAGACAAAAAGCGTGGTTTGGACTGTTGAAAAGATCGGGCTGGGAATGGGAGTCGTACCATTCCAAGCTGCATCACAAACACAAGCCACAACACGGCCGCGGCCCGTGTGAGCGCGAGTGGGGCCGAACCAGCCCATGAAACAGGCGGGCGGATTTCACAGCCAGCGAGCGGCTGCGCAACCTACTCACCGGCTGCTCAGAAAGACAGCGCCCTATTTAAAGAGCACTGGAGCTCTCCGGTAGACAAAGATCTATATTCATGGCTCCATTAAAAACCCTGGATAAGGCCGGTCTCATTCGAAAACAAAAATTCTGCTTTTAACTCACACAGTGCCTTGCAAATAACTGTTTTACAAATGCAGGCTCTTAAACCGGATTTTTGCACAGCCACAAAATTCACGGTACTGCTCCCAGGTTTTACTGCAGAGGATTAAAAAGTGTAGCGATACTGACTTCTAAGGCCCTCCAGCCACGCTGCTCTCCGGGGGTGTCTGGTCTCCTGTCGGGGCACCCGAGTGACACGGCCAACACCAGCCCGGTACCAGAGATGTTCCAAACCCGTAAAGACTCCAAGCACAGAGCTTGGCAACACCTGGAGGCTAAATACTTAGTTCACCGAAAAGGAAGACGCAGTTCACCGACACCATCCGGAAGTACAAACCCACGGCTAATTCCTTGAGGTCTTTCAGCTGAGAAGCCCAACAACAACAGGCAACATCGAACAAATCGCCGTGTTTTGCTCTGTTGCGTTAATTCAAGAAAACTTCACCCACCCAAGTTCCTAAATGGAACCCCTTGTTCCCTGAATTCCGTATGAATTAGAACAAAAGGGTTAAACCCCTAAATATTCAAGTGCTTTAATTCACCTGAAGCAGTAATTTTGTTTAAGCAAGAAAATCAACTTTTGTTTTTCTTCAGTGATAAAATCCAAACAACAAAGGGAGAACTGCAGGTACCCGGGAGGGCCAAGGGGCTGTGGGCAGCACGCAGGCTGCTCCCGCTGCCGCCCAGCAAAGCTTCATTAGCACCCAGGGAAGATCTCAGGATACAGTTAGCAAAAATTTAATTGTTACTAATTTGCATTACACGTGAGCCAGCTCCTCTGATCTGCCCGCGCTCCCAGCGGCAGGGAGCGGCGCTGAGGCTGGAAACGCTGCGCCGCTCACAGCGGCAGCTCTGCCCGTAAGGAGACCAAGAGAGGCCAGATCCCAGCCCGGGGTCTGCAGCCTTAACTGCCGTTTGGGTGGGCTGTTAACAGGATTTTTATTTTTTTTTCAGTAAAAAAAGCCTTTTCAGAAGCTACCTAAGCCAGGTGGTACTGGCCAAAGCAAAGCCCACGGTGCCACGAAGCGCACAGCAGTTTGCCCACTATATACGCAGCTGCCCAAAATTACATATTTAAATACTTTCCTTACAGATCTTATGCCAAGGCAAAGAAGAATAAATAAGTTTTGTTCAAGGAAGCATCCCCAGATAAAAAACCTTGAAAATGGGAATTCTTCATTTATTATTTTGCAAAACTGTTGGGAAAGCCATTCCCTCAGCCCGCCCGGGACAAGGCAGCGGCCGGAGAAGCCAAGCAGGCGATGCTTGACACGCATCCGCTTCGGCTCTTGGACTCACTCAGTACCAAGGCGTTTAGGGCCAAACTTGTCAGAATGAACACAGAATTCACCAAACCAGCGACAACATTACAGACATCACAACGTAACGATCGAAATTCCTGCTGGCTAAGCAGCCCCATAGCAGCGCCAGTGAAGACATCTGCAGGGCACAGCAGCATCTTTGTTAATATTTATACATCTCTTTCCACTAGCGAGGGAGTAAGTCCTGAAAAAAATACTGAAGACAGGAAAAGCAGGTCCGGTTCCTTTTTATATCCCTTTTAATCTACAGTAGGAGCAACATTTCATTTTGCAAAGAGGCTTCCAATACACAAAACTGAAATAGTTCCATGCTCTAGAGCAGAGAGGGGGAAATCTTTCACCTTTTCCTTTTCTTATTCACCTTAGTTCGGCGTCTCCAGCCTGACAGTAATTTGCTGCACACCTGAATTGCTGGGGAAGGGCTGACCTCAGTGCCCCACTGTCAAAGTAATCCTCTATCCCCCACCCCGACTTTACCACTCACTGACATGTATATTTAAAAACAAGAAAGAGTTCAAATCATAACTGTTTTCTCAATAGAAAATCAGATTTAAAAGCAAGAAATCTCTAAGGCATTAAAATGGTAGTGCACAATGCTGGCATCTCTTACTGCAACTTCAGCTTAGAAACCTGAGTCTGAAGATTTAGGATTATTCCGTGGAAATCGTCAGTAAGAGACGCCATCTCGCATTGCAATGGCTCATGGGCTGGATGCTAGAGCGGGTAGGAAGCGGGTGGGAAGGAGGGCGTTCCGATCGCCCGCCGACAGCCCCGGCCGGGGCGGAGAAGGGGGAAGGCAGTTGGTGAGAAGATGTTCTGGGGTGGCCCGGTGCTTCGTTTTGGGTGGGAGGTGAGGGGGCTTCTACAGCTCCCCGAGCCGGCAATTCCCAATCAGCAGTGATGGCAGCCTCCAGGGACATCTTGTCACCCTTGGAGGATGGAATGGGATGAGGATGGTGGTTTAGGCGGAGCGGGCCTGGGTTGCAGAGGTGGGTGGTGGCGGGGTGTCTGCATGCTGACTCACATGTACTAGTTCACCTGGGTTGGAGAGCCGTTGTGGCTTCAGTCTGCAGGCCAGTCCCACTTGCATAATCTAAATCAGTTTGCAAACGGATAATTGAATGAAGGATATTTAAGGTTTCTCCCAGGGACTGATCTAGATAAGTAGACTTCTAAACACGACCTACTAAGGTCTGTACCTACTTCATATCCTAAAACAATCCCAGGCCCTCCCCCATTTATTTATTTTACCTGATCAAGATTTCATGAGCGCTTATCACTTTGAAACATTAAAAGCTCCTTCTGTGATAGAGCCAGACTGAACTAGGACCACTTACCAGAGCCCTCCGACGGTCTACTCAGTTCAGTCTGCCTACGCTTTGCCTAAGCATGAGAAAAATCAACACACGAAAAAATGTAAAGGAAAAAAAAGCCTCACAGCCACGCGAACACGGAAGGGCATACCTTGTAGGCAATACTGTTGAGAACTTTCATAGCCAAGTCGGAGACATCAGGGTAGGGGTCAGCAGCTAGGTGAAGGAGTACTCTCCAAATCTGGGTGTAAACACTGTTGAAACTCACACCTAAAATAATAAAAAACAAAACAAAAAACAAAGCCCCACAGCACATGACAATCCATCAACTCAAACTCTTTGATCTTAAGTGAGAAAATTCATTAGAACTCCAAACAGCACAATGACATCCAGGAAAACATCAAGAGAAGAGCTCAAAAACACCCTACATGGGCATTTTGTCTCCGTTTTGTCTTTCTCTGTGAACTCTGCCAGGGCTGTAAAATCAAAGTGGGAGAAGGCAAAATAAACTAAAGACTACCTAAATAAGCTTCAGTCAAACCGCTGGTTTTCTAGGCTCCTGAAGCAAAAAATCTGGAATGGCCAAATGGATAATGTCTTTGGGCTTCCTGAGCTAAAATACTAAAGGGTATAAACCCCCAGTTACTGGCTTACATTTTCATGGTTATTTTTAGTGTTGTTTTAAGCACTAATACTCAGCTTGAATGTCCAGGGGTTTATATATTCTACAAATTTACTAAACTTTTAAATGTTAAAAATGAAGTTTAGGACCCGTACCCTTGCGAAGCAGCAAGTATAACTCCGTCCTTCCTATTGACATTTGTATCGATTCCTCAATTGCCAATTTGTTATTTAATGAGAATATCTGCCGTTTGGTATTTCAGCAGAAGGGACTGACAGATTCAAAGTACAAATCAAATTAATAAGCATTTGCAACAACTGACAAACTTCCGTGAACATTTTATTTTGCTGCTTTTAGGCGAATCTTTAATTTGTTATTCTTTCTTCGAAGCCTCACGATGTCTAATAGTTGTAACACGGTCGTTTGGGAGTTGAGCCATTTGGACACTATTAAAGTGGTTGCACTAACAAAAAAAGAAACTAAAATAGGAATTTCAGATGAGTCACAATCAATGGTAAATGACAGATCAAGCTGTTACTGCATTTCCTTTCGTGTTTCTGGAGGCATCTAAATATAACGTGTTAAGTCAGGAAGAAAGAAAGGGTTCCTCGGTCAACAAGCAGCTTCTCACCTGGCAGCTGCTGAACCTGATGCTCAAACCAACAGAAAATGGACTTGGAGAGCGCAGGTTTGAGCGTTGGCTGCGGAAGGCAGGTAGCGCCCGGTAACAGGCTCCAGGAGTCTGCGGGCTGCACTCAGTGTGCTCGGTCACCGCAGCCGGGGGAACCTGCCTGCTGCTGGAAAAATTCCCCAGCATGGGACAAAGCATCCCGCAAAAGGCAATGACCTAACTCCATCCTCCCATCTGACCTGCACAGAAAAGGGTCTCTTACTCTGCTGACATCCCAAGGATTTTCCAAGTGGCAGCTGCTTACAGAGATCCACTCGGAAATCTCACAGCTGTTTGTGACAGCACCACTGGACAGTGCTGCCCGTTTGCTGGGGGCCACCTAGGCAGCCGACTCCTGCAGCTAATCCCAGCCTTTCCACGACAGGCAGGATGCTGGACAAAGATACAACAGTGGTAAACCCACCCAGGAAAAACAAAGAAGTCGATAATCAGAGAAAGCAATAACCACTGTCAAGACAGAGCAGATTTAGAGGCTGCTGATTTGCCCTGCTTGGCTTTTGCCAGGTGAGGCCAGAGCCCAAAGCACACGAGGCCAAGGAATGCGTGAGGATGGCGTGCACCCCGTGAGCAGAACTGAGCTGTGCAGGATCCAAGTTCAGGTTTTGGCTTTGGTCATAACAGGCAAAAGTCATTGTCTTTTTCTCGTTTCTGTGTTTAAATAAAGAAAATGTCAATACACAATAAAGTGCCTGCTTGGAAGAGGGTAAGGCCTCCCAACCATAAAGGATGGTGACACGATGTTTGTCTGTCTTCTCCAGGCTTCCAGCCATTTAGGTTTCATTTTTGCAATTGCTGTATTCACCCTGGAAGCTTCTATTTTCAGGGAAAGAAAAGAAGGAGGAGGAAGGAGAAAGAGCAAGAGAGTGAGAGACAAAGAGCCAGTGAAGCAGCCAGCCAGGGAATGTCCTCTGGGGTCTGCTCAGAGCTCTGCCTCCTGCATTTGGTCCCGTGCTAGAAGGTACATAAGGACCGATGGGAAATCTGAATGGCTTGATTTCTTTTAAAGCCCTCAAAAGACAGGAAAAGGAAAGGGAGAGCGAGAGGGTACCCATCAGATTTTCCAGTGTCTCTGGTAACCACCTCACTCATGACGCAGTCACGAAGAAAAAACCCAATGACATTTTTATACATCTAAGTGTCATGAAAAAACCAAAATTAAAACGGATCTGCACCAGTGCAATTCCTCATTCACTCGCAGCCTTTGAAAAGAACAGAGGGAATTTCTACAAAGGCATCTCTGGCTCAGAGCTGATGCTCAAAGGACCGGTCCTTTCTTCTGCCATCCCCCCCGCCCCGTTAGCGTCGTTCGTGGCGCTGATTCAGTCGAGTGACACATCTGACACCGCTCCCTGTAAAAACCCAAGCACTGAGGCAGTGGGATAATGGAAGGCAGCAGAGGTGGCAGAAGGAACGGCAGCTTGATTTCATGTAATGGACTAAAATGCAAAAAATATCCATGAGATGCAAACAAAGAGCTGAGCAAGGGGGACGGGGTGTTAATCTAGGCAGACAGCTCTGTAATTAGTCAGACTGATTCAAAGCCAGTTAAATGGACCTTGCAGTATAGATTTACGTTTACAAAATGATTCCTCTCTGCTAAGAATGTCAAAAATAAATTGCCTGCCTTTACTGACGACTTTGATTTTCTCTGCATATGCATAACTCTTAGTTCAGTTTAACTGCAAGCACCTTCCGCGGCCCCGAGGAAGGGACCTGGCTGAGGTGCTGCCGCCGGGTCAGCGAGTACAGGAAGGGTCGGACCACGCTGGATGCAAAAATAAATGCTCATGTTTTTATTTATTCTTTTTAAATTGCCAGGTTTCGATGGTGTTTCTTCCTAAACCCCTGTGAAAAGCCCTGCAGCGGTTCTGAGCCTGGATCTCCAGAAGAAGATGCAGCAGCAAAAGCTGCCCCAAAGCTGCCCGGGCAGCTCCGCGCCTGCACAGCCCCAGGCAGGGCGAGCTTCAGATGGGCACGCCATGAAACGTACAGCTAAAGTATTTCAGGCTGAACGGTACCCAAGGACTCGGGTATCTGCTTCCCACCAACGCTAATCCCACATAAAAGTGTATCCCACAAGTCTCTCCTCGTCCCGCGAGTGGCACAGAAGGTCCTGTGAGAGCTACTGGGATGAAGAGAACACCCGAAATCCCGATTGCTCTCTGAACGCTACTTTGACAAATGCAGACAGCAGCCCGTCCCCTGCAGGAACAGCAAATTGTCATTTCTTGCACAGACCCGACAGTCTGCAAGTGGGTCTTCTTGCACAGCGCCATGCAAAGGCTTTCCTGCACACTCCACCCCCTGCCCTGGGCAGGGACACCTCCCACCAGACCAGGCTGCTCCAAGGCCCGTCCAGCCTGGCAAAGCGTGAGCTTTTTCACATTTCAACAAAAACCAGAAGCAGCTCATTAGGAACAGGCGTCTTCCCCCAGAGCCAGTGTTTGCCCTGGACCAGGGCTACCATAGCCAACACGAAACAGCCCACCATGGCCAGCCCCTACCTCAAGCTTCCACTTCCAAAAGCCACTCAGCTCCCTGCCTTTTCCTACTGTGCAAGTTACTACTTGTAAATCCTGCTGGCTGACCAGGTACTGCTCATGATGTCTGTGCATTCAAATGTATTCCTTGTGGCAGAGAAGGAGGCTCTGCCTGTCCCAGCGCTCACTCCCAGCGGCTGCGGCTCACTGCCCACCTACGCCTCTGCTCGCCCTCACCGCAGTAACCTCCCGCTGCAAGCGCTACCTCGAGACAGCTCTTCAGGACGGATCCTGTGACATGGCAGAGAGTTTCCTGCCCCCAGCCTCTCCTGCTGGAAAAGAGAACTATTCCCCAGCATTGCATCCCTCCAAGGTTTATTTTCTTCCTTCTTTGATCATTCCTTAATATAATCTTTCCAGCAATGCTCTCTGTAGGACAAAGACTTTAATCACGCAGTTTGGATATGAATAATTAGCCTCAAGGTATGCAAAACCCCCATCTTAATTCTGTCCCTTTTCCTATCTTAAAACTAAACTAAATTAAAAGTTTCCAGGACATCAAGATTAATGAGTGGTTGTATGGAAAAAGCAGCAAGGCTCAGCTTCCCAGCCAAACTGATGTCTTTGTTGACTAACCAAAACCTGCCTCTTGCCAGCGTGAAAATGTGGGCCAGAAATCAATGTCTCTTCTGGTAACAGGACGGACTGGCCAGGGAACAGGCAGAGAGCAGCACATCTAGAGAAAAAGCGCCTGTTGCTCTGTGGGGGGCACTACATGGGGGCACCAGGCTTACAGTTAGCTTAGAAGCTGTTTGTAAAATGGCACAAGAAGGAACGGAGAGGTTTTCCTCAAGTTTATGGGAAGAGGAACATTGTATGATGCCACAGTGTCAGTGGAGAGATGGATCCAGAATAATCCCTCCAGCACCACGTTCCTAAAACCGCAAGAGAGGAAGAAAGCCCTGAACATCAGTGAATCAACCAAGGGAACGCGGAGTACAGAACACAGAATTAAACTGTGGTTGAAAATTTCTACTTTCATTATTACAGACTAGATTTCTGCTTTGGTTTGAGCCTACTCATGTGCCCAAAGCTTCCTTTTTACTGCTCTGCCTCTCAAATATTTGGCAGAGTCATTACTGCGGAGCCAAATTACCATTACTTCTTCCAAAAGATGAAGAGTAGAGCAAAACATTTCTTCAGTGAAGACAAGCCTATCACCCAGCTGGGCTCCTCTCCACGTTCCCCGCTCTCACTAGCTGTACAGCAGTATTTTATTGCACACTAAAACTTTAAAGAGAGGGGTTAATGTGAGCCTGGGCTGGCTGCGCGGCGGCTGCGGTGCTACTGAGGGTGGCTGGAGCTGATGGCATTTTGAAATCTCTTTCCTTGGGGAGCCGGAGAGAGCAGGCTGGAAGCCGGTGATTCTTCAGGAGAAATGAAACAAGGCTGGCTTTCAGCAGGCAAATGCTGAAGGTAATGGGATTCTGTGCGAGTTATGAATTTTAAACACTTCTATAAGCTCTGTCATTTCCAGCTGGATATGAGCTCTTCCGATTGAATAGGAATGAGGGAGGCTTTGGAGAACTGCTCTTTTTGTTTTCCTAGGTCTCTCTCACTCATCTCGATTCTTTTCCAACTGTGCTGTAAAGCTCTTGTGAGACACGCACAAGCCATCAAGCAGACACCAGTTTGCACCAGCAGAAATGAGGAGAACTCAAGTTCTAGCTTAAGGTGGAGAGAAATTTCCTAACATTCCTGTCACGCTTTAGAAGACCCAGTTTCACTACCTACAATCAAAAGCAAATGAGTGAATTAAGTTTCTAATGAACACAGAGCTTTAAACTGCCGCAGGGGCTCAGGAATGAAGCCCCAGGGTGTTTCAGCTCAGGAGAGCCAAGTCACCATTCTTCATCCAGAAAACAGAGTAGAGCAAAATGTTTCTTCAGTCAAGACAAGTCTGTCACCCAGGTGGACTCCTCTCTGAGCTACACCACTCTTCTTTCACTAGTTTTTGAAGGCTAGAAAAATACGGGCACATTTGCTGATCACAGAGAGGCTTCTCCCTGGGCACTTCTCTGCTGCGCGCTGCCTGCCCTGCTCCCTGCAGGGAGGCCATTCCCAAGGCTCGGCCCTTCTCCCTCTGTGTCACCATCCCCAAATGGTTTAGAGGATTGTTTGAAAAACTACAGCTAGTTTAAAGCAATGCCATCGTAGCAAATCGACGTGACTGAGAAAGTTACTTGGAAAACAACTGAGTTGAAGTAGCTCAATATAAACATTCCAGTTTTGTTCTATAAAAGAAATGCAAATAATCCATTACACACAAATCAGCATGTGCTGCATAAACACAAGTAAAATTTCCCTTCCTTCTGTGCTATAGCGCTGCGCTCCGCAGAGCTGTGTGCGTTACCCAGAGCCAGACGCCGGGAGAGAAAGGGACTGTTGAGTGGTGTTAAAACGTTCAGTGCTGTTAGTGACACTAGAGCTGCTTCTCTGGGAGGAGATAACGGAGAGGGGGTCGGGGGCAGCGGGATCAGCCATGGAACTTCTTGCACAAAAGCAGATTTCTATGAAACACTCAGACTTTATGCTTTTAAGACACAGTCTGGGATTTCTTCTTTTTTATCTCTTATTTAACAACGTACATATAAACCTGCATAGGAAATCAGCTAGGTAAGGCTCTCTTTCACAACAAAGGGGCTGCGCTGCACGGAAATACAACCCACGTGAAAAACAAGCAGGGGCAGCAGTCAGTGCCAGTGTGCCCAGCTGCCGCCCGTGGCGCGGGGAGGCCTGGCTTTCAGTCTCCAGCCAACGGCACTGCAGTGGAGGCGAAATTCCTCTATACCCTATATTTTGGGCTCAAATTCCTAACAGGGCTGCTGTCCATCGCAGTGATGCGTGCAGCTCCTGGCAGCAGCTCTCACTGCCAGGCCCTCCATCAGAGCAGGAGGGACTCTGCCCCCCATGAAGCCCAACCAAACACAAGAGCAGCATTTCTAGTGCAACGAGAAGTTTTGTTGGAGTAAGATCTAGCAGGAGCTAAGATCCAAACTTTCCACAAAAGCTAGCGCAAGCATGTGAAGAAAGGGGATGCCAAAGGAAGGGCAAGAGAGTCTTTACTCACCTATTAGTGAATTCAGAGAAGAGTAAGAGCTGACTCGCCTCATCTTGTCAATAGTCTCAAAGGAGAGGATATACTCCTCGTTCTCAGGGCTGCCCAAGGTGCTGCTGGCGCTGCTGCTGGTGCTGAGATTCCCAGGAGAAAATGCAACAGAGCTTCCAGCTGCCAAAAGAAAAGAGGGCAGATGCTGACACAAGAACTGGTGAGAGAACAATTTTTTCCCAGGTATAACAGCCCTTTCCCAAACCCTGCAACACTCAGTGAAGATGCAGGTAAAACCACAACATCCCCTTTTAAACACTGAATGTTTAAATACTGAGGCAGCACCAAGGGGTCAGAAAAGATTTGGTTAAAAATCCCTGTATGTTAGGAAGTTGTAAGGCACCTTTTTGGTCCCCAAACACTCAGAAAATTCAATACTAATGACCACAAAATTGAAACTAATTATGAAGGGCTTCTCATCTAAGCCCTTGGAGCTGGCAGCTGGATCATCCGCGCTAAAGTTTCAGCTCATGTTGTCTTCCATGAGGCATTTCCCAGCTCGCGGGAGAGGGGTGGGGTGGGGAAGAGGCAGAGAAAACGAAAGAATTCTGAAATGTCTCTTACATTCTTCATTCAGGCTGAGGTTCTGCAAGGACTTGTTCAGGTTCCTAGCTGTGGTAACTGCGCGGATATTCCCGTAGGAGCTGACGGACCGCAGCCTCGGCGTACACGGACCGTCTCGCACTGGTGTCAAGCTCCCACCCTCTGTGGATGCAAAATTAACAATTATAGATGTAACCAAAGCGACCACAGACTTCCAGTTGTTTCCAAGCAATAAGAGAACTAAAATACTACCAATATGAAGAGAATTTAGTCATTGCCCATTACGCTAAAACAGAATGAGGGATGACAAAGGATCCTCTGCGCACATAATCAGCAAGGACCATGTGTCTCTGCTCTTCAGGCTGTGATTTTTGTACATTGAATAAAACCAGGTGAGCTGAGCCTTGCCAGTGCAGACTGCCCAGAGAGGGACGATGACTCTTCTCTCCAGGTCGGTGCTGGGCCACTGCCCAGACACTGTGCTAGGACACGCCGCCCCAGCAGACGCCATTCAGCAGGCAGCATTTGCAGGCTTCTGTCTGCTTCTGCTCACTAAAAATCCAGTAAATTTTCTCATTACAAAGAATTGTGAAAACCCTGGTTTCCTGACCAAATTTCAGGCCTCATTTCAACTCTCATTTCACCCATGACCTGGACACTTATAATTTCCCAAACTTTCTCATTTTCATTCCTGAATACAGACACAGTACATGGCTTCAGAATAGCTATTTTACTTCACTGCAGAGGTGGCAGCATGGTGGCGGTGGGGCTGATGCTTGCAGTGCATCCAGCTTCAGGATTCTTTTGGATAAGGAAATAAACTGCATGTAATGTCTATTTCCTGCAGCAAAAAGGACAAACGTGGAGAAGCTTATTTTCCAATATGATTTAGTTACTCAGACAATCAGGAGATTAAACTACTCATTGCAGAGACAGCACATGGTCTTGTCTCCAAGTTTCCACTGCAACAGTCCCATTATCCTTTGAGATTTCCAATGTACTTACCTTCTAAAGAAAAGACGAGGTTAGCAACAATTTCACTAGGGCTTTTCATTCCTCACATAAAGCAATAGAAACAGCAAAAGGGACGGCACCATAGGCACAGAGCCTAAAGTTCTTCACTGCTTCTCATCTGGTGCCTTACAGTAGCAAAGACTCTGGTTGGCTCAGAGTTGTGTGGTGAGGCTTCTCTTTAGGCCAACGTGACACAGAAGTGTCAGGTATAATTGAGGGGAAACCCCCCAGCCTGGTAAGCCTGTGTACTGCCTCGACAAATATACTTCCACCTTGATCTGGAGGGAATCCCTCTGAATTGGACAGGGTGTTCAGTCTCTCCGTCTTGCTGGTGAGCTGTAGCTGTGTTTTAGACAGAGACTGAGTGCAGGATGCAGTTCTCCAGTGCAGTATATTACAGTGCTAAACAGACAGCAGGGCTGCCCACCACGCCGCTCGGCTTTGTAGCAACGGTGCTGTCTTGACAAATCACCAGCAAGAATTTCATTGTGTGGGGAAAACTCTTTAAATAAAAGTTCCCAAGCGCTTACAAGCTACAAATTTCCCACCCACACAGACACAAACCACCTACCTGTGGCAGCCGGAGAAGGGAGAGGGTAATTCTTCTCTTCTTCCATGAACTGCAAGGCGACGGTGCAGAAATTGCTCTCGTACTGAACCACCAGGTGACTTAAAGCCACCACCAGCTCCTACGGAAAGAGCAGAAGAAACAGGTATTTCATGGTTACGTAGGTCAGAAACAATGGACCAAAGGGAAACACAGAACTATATGGTCATTACTGTTGGGTGGCCATCCAGACTAACCATTTCCCTTCACTTCACAGCGCACTCTGTTTCAAACCTAATTCTTCACAAGTCTTTTATACCTGAACAGGCTCCTGATACTCTCTGATTCTGCCCAATATTGTTAAACTGACGTGGTGCCACAGAAAGTACCGAGCTGGCGAGTAGCCCCCAGCCCCCCCTGCTCCTGTGCAGGCAGCTTCTTGCCCATGAGAAGCGTGTGTCCCCTGCAGAGCTGCAACGAGCTGCGCCCAGGATCGGTGTCCCCAGCCCTCTCCCTGTGCTGCAGACGTACACACGGAGCAGAGCCCTCGTCCTACAGCCTGTCCTACATTTGCTCCGAGCTGAAGAAAACAGAATGTGACAAGAGGCCCCTGAGGACATGGCTCAGCTCCTCCAGGAAGAGCCCTGGTGTCTGAATCTTCCGCTGAGCCGCGGAGTCTCGTACCGACCCGCAGTGTCAGCTGCTGACAGGAGATCGGTGCTGCCCACTGCAAGGGATCATCAGGCCGTCCGTTCTCCCACCCGCCACTTGAGAACCTGAATTACCGGGGTGGGGTGGGGAGGGAAGGGGAGGTGAAGCTCAGACCCTCAGTTAGGTAGGGCTTGCTGGGCACTTGGAAACAGCAAACGGGGGGTGGAGAGTTGGCTGTGGTTGCTGTTCTCTGTTCAGGGGACTAATCTCCAAAAGAGAGATTTATGAATCTCAAAGAGCGTACAGTGTGACATGCAGCTCTCTCTTGAATTAAACTGATTAAATGCTGGAACAAGACAACAAAAATTAATCCTCACAACGCTGGTGACAACTGTCAGGGTGTTGATATTCCAGTCAAGTAAACACAAGCATTAGGACGCCTAAGTACACCCATCAAGAACAATCCAGAACGTCAGAAACTATTTAATGTACTATTGATGGCGCATCAGAAACTGCAATTCTCCAAAACCTTGAGAATTACTTTGAAACAGACTGTCATCCGTCCTTGTGGTTTCTAAAAGCAGCAAGATCTTTTTCCTGAATGCAGCTCTCATTCTCTCCACAGCACCCTTCCTCCCTCTCCTCTTCCTCCCCTAGGACTGCCACATACTCCATGTTTCTAGCAACACATTACTATTTCATTTAAAAGCTGAGATCCTGTAAGGTGAAATATTGCAATCAAAACAGTAATGAACGGAAGAGTAGCCCAGCAAGAATTCTCAGTGTTTTGTGCACCTGGAAGACTCCAGTGTAATTGCTCTCCTCCCTTATCCCAGTCTTCACATTCTCTTTAAATGAAAAAACCCAGGATATAAAGATTCACACAAATCCCTGAGACTGTTACTCCTATTTCAGACATCTGCTTAGTGCAATACCTGAGCTAAATCAAAGGCCCCCTGTCAAACAGCAGAAACATTTTGATCTGAACAACAATCTTGTCAACGCCTGGACACTACGACACACTACACTTTACTCGCATTATTCCTGTCAGTAGGCTCCTTCGTCTGCAAATTGTAAACGAAATGCTGTAACGTGCAGAGAAGAAGGGCAAGTGGATGAAAGGGCACCCCAGAACGCTACTGCGTGTGACCCTGAGCGTGCAGCGCCGGGCGCGGTGCCGGGCCTTCAGCCACCCCACGGGGCTGATGCTGCGGTTTTCGCTGGTGGCGTCACACGTGCGTGGTGCTTCTCAGCAGGATGTGAAGTTAAAAGACTTCACAATGAAAAAGACACTTCCAAATGAGTCACATTCATTGAGAAGTCATTAAATAATGCACACTCCGATTAGGCACGGTGCAGTGCTCATCAGCATGGATCCAGCAGAGCTAGGTGCCGCCAGCCTTTCCCTACCTTTCTGACCATAGGGCTTCCGTCATTGATGAGCTGGGCCAACATCATGGCTACGTTGTGATCAATGGTGGTGGAGTGATCGGTCCGTTCGGCTGAGTTGCCCACAAATGTTCCCAGTGCGAAGACTGCAGCACAGCGAACCTACGAGACATAAACATTCATTATTATTTTCCTCTTGTTTCCAGCCCGAAGTTTCACAGCAGGACTTTTCATCCCCACAAATGGCGTCTCTGGAAACCTGGACTGCGTCAGGTAAATAGCGAGGGCTAAATGGAAGCCCATGGAGAGTAAAAACCAAAACAGATTCAGCAACGCACTGAGTTTTACGTATTCACAGATGCAGGAATATATTTAATTTCCCAGAATACTCAGTGACCTTCCCATGGGTGATTTTTCCAGTTGACATTGCCTAGAATATTAATTAACAGGAAAAAGGTACACAGGGAGTTACTGTTAGGATGCGAATCTCTTTAATAAGAGTGCTGAGACACCGTCTTCAGATACAGGCTTACAGAAAGATGGTGGAAAAAAGAAAAGGAGAAATGACAGCAGCTTAAATCAGGGCAAATTTTGCCTCACACCAAGAACAGAGGGATCAGATGGCCTGGGAATCTCACAGCTTGCCTTGGCAGAGGCTGCAAACAGTGGGGACACGGCATAATCAGCAACTGCGGGATGTGCTTCAGAAAGCAGAAACGCTCGCGCCAGCATCTCCAAGAGCCATCTGGGTGTGCCGTGAGCACGGCCAGCCCGGCCCTCGCACAGATCCCACCTGGAACATGGGGAAAGCTGGGGCCAGAGAGAGGAGGTGGAGGATGTGGGACAGAAAGACTGAAAGGGAAATCTAATCTTCAATCCCTGCATGTTAGCAGTGGCGCTTATCTCCAGGCTTCCTTCTCCCACACGCGATGTAATTTCACCGGGGTCTGACAGGCTCTGTCAATCACAGCCAGGCTCCGCACTAGAATCCCTTCTCTCGTGGAGAGTTTGTCACAAAGGTAAAGCACATTCAATTAAAGGTGTATTTTCACACATACCAGGAACAGAACAGTTTTCATACTCGGACAAAAAGACTAGAGGTTTTTTTGCAACACACAGTGAGGTTTAGGACCACATTTTTAACAAGCTTTTGATAAGCAGGTAAGCAAAACACATGGTGTTTCCTAACGCCAGTGCCCAGATTCCAAGGGTTGCAGGAACTCCCTCTGCATCTTCTCTTGCAGCGTTGGATGATTTGCACCACCTTGAAGAAAGAGCAGTAAGATCTTTCTGTGAGCCAGACACAATCACAAAGCTCTCGAAGGCCCTGGGTTTGTAAGCATTTCTGTAGCCCTCTGCCAGGCGTCTGACAATTCAACTGGCGTTTATTTAAAAAGTTGGACTTTTACCTCTGGGATTGGATCTGAGAGGAGACTGTAGAGCTTTTCATGAGCGCTGTCTCTCACACCACACCACCTGGCTGAGTCAAAGTTCTGCCAAATACGTCCTAAACAAATGGCCACCCACTGACGCAGAAGAGGATGTGGATCATTTAACTGCTCCAGGCAAATAGCAATCAGGTTTCCTTGAAGGCAAGCTTCCTAAAACACAAATCAATGCAATTTATTTTGGATGACAGCTTCCTACCTCATCACTGAAAAAGAAGTTTATTTCTGAGACAGACAGGAAATCAAGAGAAAATAATTATTTGGTGGTTATATACTGATTTTGTCACAAAATACCATTTAAGCAGCATGAAGGGAAGGTCAACTACAGGCTGCCACAGCTAGTTAAATAGCCGAGCATTAGAAATGCTTCCTGTGATGCATAAAGCCTGTTTTACCCTCATCGGAAACATTCCTTGCACATGTCAGAGCCCCAAGGTTTATGGCTCATCCCACACACCCTTCCCAAGAGCTTTATCACAGCCACCACGTTCCCACTTGACAGGAACCAGCCCCTATCTCTGTACCGGCCCCTCAGCGGCTGCTGGAGGGGCAGCTGGGAGTGACTGGTGTCCTTAACCTCCACCTCCAGGTGCCAGGAACAGAATGTGTTTGTCACACCTCCAGGTCAATTCTTCTTTTAATCCACACAAAAATAACGTAAAGCAATCTTCTCTTTCAGTTTGTCAGTTCAGGGCTGTGCTTTAATGCAAGGCAGGACACTTTCATCAAAGTGAAGGCACAATGCAGAGAAGCGGCAGAAGGGAATGAAGGGACAAAGGATGCTGGGACTCACCTGGCCAGTGTTGTAGTTGTTAACAATCACAGCCAGGATAAAAGCCGTCATTGTCCTGTGTTCAGCCTTAAAACAATACACAACTAATTGTTATCTAGAAAACAGGCCAGAGAACAACTACATCCTGTGCTTTCTGAAACATGAGATTATTCTAAGTACAGTTTGTATCACATTAACAGCACAAGAGAGGGGAAAGCAAGCTAGAATTTTCTTGTCGTGCAGTCCTGTCACCAGTCCCACCTGAGACACTTCATCAGGCTGCCAGAACGATCCTCCCAACCAGCCCCCGTTTACTGCTCTGGAGGAGGCGTACAACAAACACCTATTGCAGGAACCCACGCAGAGCTTTTGCAGAGCGCATTAGGAGAACTGCAGCGCGATCGGCTGCCTCTGCCCCCGGGATCCCCGGCTCCCACCACCGCCACTGAGCACTGCGCTCCTGTAACTTCACACAGGGTTGCAAATTCCTGTTTGGTTTGTCTCTCTCTATCACGGAACCTGGCAAGAGCATTAACTTCCCCCATCGCTGGCTCCGCAGCTCCAAATGCCTCCCCAGCAAAGCGGGGGGGTCAAAGGAGACGAGGTGGGACACAGTCCTGTCTCCACACCAGCTGCCTCCTGCCAGCAAGAGCAGGTAAGACAAGCTGAGCAAATGCTAGAAGAGCCTGAATAAAGATGACTTGTGCTTACTGGCATGTAAGGATCTGCCAGAACGGAAAGGAAATACTTGTGACCGTTGTCCTTCACAAGGTCAGCTTGGCACGACTGAAAAATGAGACAGAGAAAGACACAATGAGTACAATAACATAAAAATATTTTTCCCTCCAATGATGTATGAATATTTCATGTCCTAATAATTTTTCTCAAATCTTGTTTTCATTTAAGAAGCAAAAGAAAGCACAAGCCCTCCATTGGGGCTGGCACTGAACCTCCCCGCAGGAGAAGGGCTGCCGGGGGAGAGCCGTCTCTGGAGCACGGAACCCGCTGCCACCCCCAGGATGACACAAAGGGAGGCTGGAACCGTGGCCTCCTGCTCAGGAGAAGAGTTAGATTTGCCATCCCTCTGTCCCACATTAAACCTTCACCAATATTCAAGAGCCACCAAAGGCAAAACTGAGGAGGAATCCAATTAATTTTTTATTTTTACATTTAACAAAATTATGTAAGATTTGATCTTCTAAAAGCCCCTTGTCAAATTCTCCACTTGATTTCCAATCCCAGGCCGTGGCAATTAGCTTACCATAGATTAGGTTTGCTGATAATTGCTGCTCACTACCTTCTAGTTGAACAGTTCGATATCCACCTAAGGGCTGTAAAATCCTGGCCAAACCTGTGGGTTCCCCCGGCAGGGAGCACTGCCCCGAGCGCTCCCGTTGGAGCCCCTCACGGTCACACAGCAGCTACCAAGAGCCCGGGCAGCGTGCGCTGATGCCCGACGTCCGAGGCAGGAGCCCTCAGCAGAGCCTGCTGATGCCCCTCGGGTCCCTCCTGCCCCCGCGTCTCACCCGCGGGACTGCGAGTGAGGGAGGGTTTGGGGTGACTCTGCTCTGTCCCCCTTCTTCCCCCCTTCCCCGGGAGCGTGGGAGCTGGTTTGGTGGCACAGCCCTCCCCGGTTCTCTCTGCGCCGCTGCAGCGGCAGTGAGGGACGGCAACGTGGCGTGAGCCTGGAGAGCCACCTCCCCTGGCGGGACACTCCTGGAGACCGCGATAAACCCAGCACGTCTTTCTCTTCCAGCGGCCCACATCGCTCAGCCATTACCAGTAAATCGGTGAGGGTGAGCTCCCTCTGCATAATTACTCATTTTTATATATTCATTCTTTATATTCCGTCCCATCGCCCGCCTAGGCGGGACTAGAGTTTGACAAGATTTCAACTCACCTCCACAAAGGAGACTGATCGCTGTATTGTTTGGCCAAGTGCTGAGGTGTATTACATGGATAGGAGAGTAGCCTGTGGCAGCACGATCTCCTGCCACACACAGCCACAAGCTGCAGAGCAACTCCGCTGCCTGTAAAAGCCCGTCAGGGGAATAATGCAGCTTTTCCTGGGATGGTATCAGCAGCGAAGAGCACGGCATACACCGCGGCTTTGCTGCCATGCCAACTCAGGCTTCAGGTTGACATATTAGGGTCAAACTGAAAGAATATATACTACGAAAGGGAAAATTTAAGGGGGGAAACACTGACTTGGCAATCAGCTTCCCCCGTGACTGTGGTTGTATTGTGCGCTTCACGCCAGAGACAGGATCATGTATTTTTTATCAGGTGTAGAAGGTGAAGGAGGGAACTAATTGTTGAAAGGAGAGGGGATGGCAAGGCAGAGATGCAAGAGAATATTTTATTGCTGAAGGGAGTAAAGATGCTGCTTTCGGCAGAGCAAAGAGCAGAGGGAATGGATTGATGCCAGCCTGCAGCTGCCAGAGGCTTTCCTGACTTCTCTCTAATGCTGCACAAAACCCAGGCTTCCTTTTCTCCCCCTTTTCGTTCTCTGTGGGAATACTTTCTGTTCCTTACAAAACCCAATCTCCTCGCTGTACCATGGGCACATAGACACCAACAACGAGAAGGCTCTGCATCTTCACACACATCGTCTGTGCTGCCACTGGGACCCAAAGACAGGAGGCCGGAGGGTGGGAGCAGCTCCTCTGGAGCCAGCGCGCTTGCTCCATCCCTCCCTGCTCCGATCCTGCGGACACCACGGAATGCCGGCCCCGGGAACACCTCCTCCTCGAGGAATAAGCAGCTCCACTTGTGAATAATAATACAACATGGCCAAACCAAGCTGCAGGCTCAGTGTGAGAGTTCAGATCTTACACAAAACAAAGTTCCCAGTGCTGGGAAGGGACCAGAGCGCAGATCTCCTCTGTCTCCTTAATACAACACGTGTGCATTGCAACTTGTCCCGAAAAATCTCATGAGTTCCTGGAATATGGCAGCCCTGCTGCAGCTTGGGCTATCCTGGGCAGCGAACCCTCCCCCCGAGGTGGGCAGCTTTACCAAATTATCCTCAGGGATCACTTAACTTGTGTATTTGCATTAATGATGAGAAGTGGGGGTCACACTCCTGCCAACAAAGGACGCATCCGGAATGTAAGCATACTACTTGTGTCACTCCATTGCTTTAGAAAGTATGAGAAATGTTTGTTTTCCATTGTCTTCAGCCAATTCTCTGGAGCAGTAGGATGTCTTTTGCACTGTCCTACTTCAGTAGCATTCACATTTTCAGCACTGTTTAATAGGTAGGTTTTTTGGTCTTACTTAAATCCCTGATTATAATCCTTACTACAGGTGGGGGGATTTTTTTATTTTTCCCTTTCAATTCAAGTATTTAAGATTTAGATGGTGCTGCTTACCAAACATTATCAATGTAGCACGTAGTGAATTCTTGACCTCAACTGTATTTGGGAGGCCGCCAGCCAGCTCGGCACGCAGCGCTGCTCTGCCCCGACCCGAGCCGCAGACACCTACAGAAGGCAACGGCCTGGCAGAGGATGCTCTGACCAGAGTCCTCAATGAACACCCCAGGAAAAAACATCTGGTTGTCCCGGCAATTAAAGCAGATTAATCTAAATATTCCAGTGCTTATTAAGGACACCTGTATATCACACACGAACAGTTCTGTCTGAGCTACAAGGTTTCTACAACACCATTGGTTTATCCTGTAATTTTTATGACAAAACCCAATTCTTCACAGCATTCCATGCTCACTGAAGGGAGACACAGCACCCCACACTGCTGTCTCATGTCAGATCCCCTTCCCTCTGCCTCCCTGCCCGCAGAGAGGGAGGCCCCACACAGAGATATGCTCCTAGCGGGATATTCCGCTCTCCAGGGCATTAGCGAGTCTCAGATAACTCGTACACAGTCACATCCAAACGCAAAGAGGAATGAGCAACCAGCTGAACTCCAGTCCCAATGAAGTGATTTCATCAGCTACTCTCTCCTGAAACCAAACAAAATACAGGTCCAGGGAACAGCAGAGGAAGGAGAGAGACAGCACCACACAATTATTGCAAGGATGAAGATTATCTGGCAGAATGTTTGAAAATAAACACGCTCTCACACGCCAGGGCAACGGCTTCTGCCCGGGTGATGGAGGTGGCACCGAGTGGCACGAGAGCTGAGCCAGGCAGACGCATGCCCGGTGCGGGAGAAATACCGAGGGGAAGAGCCCTCAGCTTGGCTTCACCCCCCCAGAAAGGGAAGGGGGCACCACACACCGCATCAATTATACATGAGCCCACTCTGAAACGTACCTGGGGCTGAAGCGTCAGCCGCGGAGAGGCACGCATGAAAAATAAGCTTTTCAAGAGTAGCTTTAAGATGAATAGTTTTCATTTTCTTTGCTTTCCAAAATCCTCTTAGGATGTTAATGAAAATATATTTATAAAACTAAACCTGACAATGCTAGATCAACAGTGGGTAAAATTTCCAACAAATTCAATATTATCCTCCATACTGAAATGGAAGAGAGATAACAAAAATAAACCCCCCAAACAGGCAAGATCCAACTTCTAAAAGCAGTTTAGACAATTTCATAACGGCTTATAATTGTGCCTGCAATTAACTGTGCGCTTCACTCCTAATAATTTTATATTGCTCAACTAATTGCACCCACAAACCATGGAGTCATATATACAACCACACAAATGTATCTGCAATTACTTACCTGCTTAATTATTTATTTTAAACCCCATGAAACAGAGCTCTGGCTAAGGCCATCTTTAAAAATCAGGGCTCGTTTTTTAAACCTCATCCTGAAAGGTGCTGAAATATGGTAGAGAAGACCAGAATCACGGACTATGGCAGGAATAACCCAGCTTCTGGGGGGGTAAGTACTTCTGTGCCACCCACCTTCAATGCATCAGCACGTACGTTAGACTTGGAGTAGGATTGGTAAGTCAAAGTCACTAAGAATTACTTTTGGTTATTTCTAGAGAAATTCTGTATCTGAAGACCACCCCGCGTCTGTTTTGACAGCTGACAGGAATGGTCTTGAGCAAAACACGTTCAGTCACAATCTAAAGTGAACGAATTGAGGCAGAGCATGAGCGTGCGCCCGCGCTCTCCGGGGAATCCGTGACAGAAGGGACGTGTGCGTTTTAAGCCCCTGCAGCCAGCGAAGCGCTGTCTTCCCCAACGAAGATGCAACCAGTGAGATGTGATGGGTTTTACCTGGAGCACCCGCGCCCTGTACCAGAGGGGAACCAGGACCCGTGAGATGTTACCGCGACGCTGCAGCATTAACAGCCAGAGGAAACCTGCTCTCACCCCGGCATCCAAACTACCCGGTGTCAGCACCTTAAGGGGGGCTTCCCATTCAAAAAGTTCCAGAAACAAGCTTTTACATGAGTGGAACAGATTAAGGAGATAACCTGCTGGTCCCCACACAATACAGCGTCTCACTGAAGTACCTCCGGGGAAAGTCTCAATTCTAAAGCAACTGGATAAAGCAAATGTTGCTGAAAACCCGAAGAAACAGCCAAGCTGAGGAGTACTCACGCTGTCCACTGCCAGAATCTTGGCCCAGATGAAGACGAGGAGCGGCCTCAGCTCACGAGCCGAACTCTGAAGCAGCTTCAGCACGTAGGGGAAGATGCCGACAGAGAGGGCCTGGGGAGGCAGAGAGAAGAGCGAAGCCCGGTGAGGGGCTCGGCGTCCCCGCAGAGGCAGCACCCGGCGCTCTGCGAAGATGCAGCTTATTTAACGACACAGTGAGAAATCTGGTAGAAAACAATTTCATACATTTCTAGTAAAGAGGGAATCCCTGTGTATTTATCTATTGCTCATTTTAATCTTGGATGTCACCAGATATTTTGAGATTCATTTGGTCTGCAGAGACTCCGAGTTAATCTAGCACTAGCTTTTACTCGTTACAGCCTGTGCTATTTCATGCTTCATGATACGCTGCACTCTCCTCAGCTGGGGCCATTTGCTCTCACAAGTAAACGTATTGCAAAAGCTCAATAATTACAGTCTTCCCACTGGAAATTAAATAGGCCTCTTGCCTTACACAGACTTTTTACCAAGCCTTTTCCGTGGGACTGGAGAGGATGCTCACAGGAGGACAGGCAAGACCTTAAATCTCTGAGAGTCCCCCCGTGACCGCAGCCACCCTTCCCAGAGCTCCGGGGGAAGGAAAGGTATGGCGGGGGCTTCGCTCGGGCAGCGCTGTGCCCGGGGGGTCTCACCCCCCCAGCACGGCCCAGCGGGACGGCCGATCAGCGCTACAGCCAGCCGGCGCCATAAAGGAGATAAAGGCTGGAGCAACGGCCTCTGTGCCTGACCTGCATCTCTGTTTTGATCCTCGTAGAAGTTCATAACCCAGAGGGCTTAAAATCACCTTTAACACATAATTTTTTCCTGCCACTGAGGGCTAAACTTCTGCGAAAGCATGGAGAAGGGAGTCTTGGCTGAGATGAAGGAGGAAGGTAACAAAAACCAGTAAAAGGCCCCATCACAGAGCTATTCCACAACCAGCTGGTGGTTCATCTTCAACATCGTTATCAACAAATAGCTCCATTTACAAGAGCGTTTAAAACTGCTCCTCTGTTTAACTCTTATTATCCACACTGTGCTAGCCGCTTTCCAGAATGCAGAAGGCAGCTGCCGCCTTCTCAGAAGAGCTTATAAAATCCAGAGACCAAATAGATAAAGAAAGCGATGCAGCCAGCAAGCTGAGAGAGCAGATGATACTCCTATGTGCTTGTTTGGGTTATTTATTTTACATGCCAAACCTTCTCATCATTTGTCCCAGATACTTTCTCCTGTTCTGTCCCTTGCAATATTTTACACTAAACTATTCCCAAGGAAATCCTCTCCATAGTAATGCAAATGAACAGCTATTTGGCCTTCTTGATTAATACAAACCACTTTTCTTTCAGGGATGCTTTCTCCATTTTACACGCATGAAGAACACACAAAACACTGGTCATTTGTCAAATCTGTATCTTCCACATTTTCCTTCCATAAATCATCATTTGTATTTATCGCCTATACTGAGAGAAATTAGACTTTTATAAGACAATACGCAACATCCACGCACCAAGCTAACTGCCCAGGGACCCAGGTCCAAAAATCTTCCCAGCAAATCAAGAGCCCGCAGCCGATGTACCTGGCTCAGCAGCACCTGCAGAGGGGAGGGACAACAGTTACTGCTACAAAGAACAGAAATCCTCGTGACTGCAGAGCAAATGCAAGAGGACCTCTGGATCGTTATGTGACTTGTAACAAACTGAACAAAAAAGCTGGAAGACAAACCCTGACCGCTGAAAACTGTCACCCCACTGAGCAGTGTCACCGAGGGGGACTGTGCCTCCTGACAACGCTCTCCATCACGCCGTTTCTGCAGACACCCGCAGAGGTTTTCCTAGGAATGCAGCTATCGCCAGTCCCCACGGCATTGCTCCACTTCTTCTCTGCTCATTTCTCTGGAGCGCCGTGGTGCTGCTGCCGCACAGCTCTGCGAGGTGGAAGCAGCCCCTACGGATTTCAAATATTCTCACCGTAGCACCTGCCTTTCCCCAGCAAAGCAGCAACACGAGCATGTCTGCAGGGAGGATTCAAGGGGCAGGAAAAGGCTCAGCCTCCCATTTCTCCAAACAGCTCAGAAGGAGAAAAAGAGGCTTTACTTTCCTTGGCAAATCGATGTAAGAGACTTAAGAGGGAAGCAAAAGGTCACATCAGTCGTTAATAAAAATCTCATTAAAACAGAGTCTGACAACGATAATGAGGTGGTAGTTTACTGGCTTATACCTACCCTGGTGTGAAATATTAACAGACAGACTTTCAGTTCTTAATCTCCTTAACAGATGTAAGATATTGGAATGCAATGTTTAATCCTCAGTTTCAATTGAGTAACATCCCCCAGCATGGGTCTCAGGGAAGGAGCCTCGCTGATTTACCTCCCCAATTCCATCCCCTTCTCGGGGTTTTTCCACCCTGCATATTCAAATTAAATTATTTTTCATGTTTGATATTGAAGAATAACTAAATTACATGTCTCGTGTCTCATACTATGGATGACAGATACTAGATACTCAAGTTGTGCAGAGAAAGTCCAGAAGAAGACAGGAGGATGCATTAACTACTCTAATCGTTTCACTTCTGAATAGGGGAGCTCAGATCTCAGCACAGGTCATAAGAGAAAGGATTTTGGTCATCCTGCCCTAGTTGGCACCAGCCTATTCCATAAACGCACTACAGAACTTGGCACGATTAACAACGTGCTTTAAAGATGCCCAGGATGGGAATAACGGGGGCAGCTGTTTGGGATTAAGCAGTAATAGAAACCAGGGCACGGTGAAGCTGGGGCAGCTGAAACAACAGCAGGACCAGGGTAGGTGCAGGGTGCTTACGCAGAGCTGGGAGGCACACAGATAATAACAGCGTTATATCTGACCTTCAGAAAACAACAAGTAAATCCACAAATTCTGTTGTAGCTGGGAAAAACAAAAGGATGTAATTGAAAAGGATTTCCAGGTGAAGATACAAAACCCCCTCAACACTGCTAGCGTCCCACAAGGACCTTTAACCAAATCAAATTGGGTCTTATTTTAGAAGCTCCGTTTCATCATTTTCAAAACCAAAAAAGCCATCAGTCTCTCTCAGGTCCTTATATTCCCACATCCCAAACTGATTTGCACAATAACCTGAAGCCAAAACTGACACAAATTCTAGAGACGTGGATGAGGATGTGGGGAGTCTATGCATAATTTATGAACGTCTAGTGAAATTATGGAATTGCTACACAGTGCCAGCATATGCACCCAGCACTGCATCTACTCCCTGACATCTGTCCATCATTATTCCTAAACAGAAAACAGGGAAGCTAACTATGTCCACACATGCAAGTTAAGAGATTAACCAGGACAAAAGAAGGTAATGTAGAAGTAACAGTCTGCATTTTAGCAGGAATCTCCTGGCAAATGCAGGATGGAAGGAGCCACCTGTGTCCAACCTGCCCCACGCACAGCAAGAATTCATGATGCGAAGCAACTTCTTTAAGTCAATAAAAGGCCATTTACACAGGACCCTTTCCCTGTCCCTGACAAGTCCAAGCTTTGCATGGCTGGCATCATGGCCCTGGCGCTCCGATACCTTCTTTCCCCAGGGGCACGTCTAAAATGGGAAAAGAGCATCAGCCTTTGCTAGGTGACAGCAGCGTAGCCTAAGCACTCCCAAGGGGTCAAAGCAAAAAGATGCTCAGAAGGGGTCCGAAATGCACTTCCTTCCCTTTCATAATCAGTTGCTCTCAGATTCAAAGTATCCCAAACCTGTTAACAAGTAAACTTATTCCACTATACAATTAATATACTTTAATTATGAGAATAATTACGTCGTCCTAGCTCATTTTTCCCCCAGGAAGGAAAGCAGATTCCTTTGCCAGATGACCGCTCAATTCCACTGCAAGGTTAAGCTACCTGCAGAGCCCTCTGGTGCCAAATAATTCACTGGAAAGCAGCAATGTTGGTGCTAGAGTAGAAATCTGCCTTCTCCTATTGCAGCGACAGATAAACCATACGTATGTTTATCCAACGGATCTCTCAAGGCTTGGGGGGCTCAGGGAAATTAAGATTTGATTGTACAGAGATTGATGGTGCTGTCAGTCACAGAACAAGCTGGTAGCTAACAGCGGGAAGGT
This sequence comes from Rhinoptilus africanus, assembly GCA_013400135.1. Lineage (NCBI taxonomy): Eukaryota > Metazoa > Chordata > Aves > Charadriiformes > Glareolidae > Rhinoptilus > Rhinoptilus africanus. Next base: position 177,609 of record VXBO01010745.1, on the reverse strand, counting down.
GAGTCTTCTCCACTTAGTGAAAAATATCCCATATCCTTGTGTAAGTGACTGGAACCATGTTCCTCTGAACAGAAAGACTTTTGCTACCTGGCAGATGAGACCACAGCTACCTTGATGAAGGTTTATATTTCTGTCAATACAAACTCCTGGGGAGGAGAGGACAAGAGCAGATGACAATTTTAATACCTGCCTTGCCATAAAATATTATTTGAAATGAGGTGTTATGTTTCTCCCAGATTTACTTCTCCTTTATATGTATGAACTATGTCTAGTCTGAGCAAATGCCTACCAGAACTCTACACTGCTTCCAGGCATGGTCTTCTGAGACTTGCTTCTATGTTCTTGCAGCAAAATCTCAGCATCGCATTAAAGGGAAGGCTTCCTAGGCTGAACCGGACAGATAAAGAGCCATTTCCAAACTATTTACACCACAGCAACTTCCACTTTCTGAAAACAGAGAGAAGATAAAGCCTCTGCCTGACAGAGCTGGCGTATAAGAGGAGACACTACAGGAGAAAACAACAAAGACGTGCTACTCTCTGACGAAGTCTTGCTACTTCAGAGCAGAAGAGGAGGCAGCAGAGACAGATATTACTGAAGCTGCAAATGGACTATAGCAGGAGAGCGAAGGTATGGGGGAAGAAAAGCACTTTGTCTTCATCTGCACAGGTCTAGTAAACATGCAATCAGCTCTAATTAATCCTGAAGAAGCCCACGTAATTTATGTACCCAACCGCCATCTGGTTGATAGCGGAGCCCTCGGCGCGCAGCCCCCTGGCCGCTCACCTGCAGGACGATGGGGAGCTGCTCCGGGGGGTTGCGGTTCTCCACGCCCATGGTCAGCCACACTTGGAACGCCGTCAGCTGCTCCGCAAAGAAGGGACTGTGCTGTGGGAGCAAGAGCAGGAATGCAGGTTTGGTTTAAAAAAAAAGAAAAAAAAAGATGTGAAACAACTAGTTTTGGCCTCTATGGACTCGCACTTCTATTGTTTCCAAAACCTATTCTTTTTAATTTGCAAACATTTGTTTGGGGTTTCTTTAATGTATACAAATTTTCCAAAGACTGACAAGATACAACTCCCTTTAAATATGCTGGCATTCTCTAATGGAAGTGTTTGAAAAAAGGAGAAGGAAAGAGTAGAGAAACAGGAAAAGATATCCCAAAAGGTCTCAGGGAAATCAGATTCATCTTTTCCACAGAAGCAGCAGAGAGAACAGCAGTGGATTTATCTGCTCTGCAGAGGCAGCTTCACTCCTGTAGCAGCACACAGTGCTACCTCTGCCCAGTCCACAGTGAACACAATCCAAAAAATACAAAAAAATATGTCCATCCACATCGCGGTCTTCCCTGGCTGCCATAAACCTCTCCGACGAACAGGTGGCCATTCAGACGCGCTGGTTTGGGCTGTAAAAGGGCTGCCTCCTATTTATCAGCTTTGTAATTCAAGCCTTTTATTTTGCTATCCATCACTTCTGACACCTGTAATGCAGTAAAAGGGCTTCATACAGGCAAACAAAAAATCAGAAAATCTATTTAAGATATTGAACCAACTAATTTAATTACAGATATCTCAGTAGCGTGGCTAAATAAGTATAAAAATAACATGCAGAGTGCTACAGTATTTAATAGAGTTTACACCAGTGCCCTAGTAAAGAAACGAGGGTGGGATAAGTCCCAACATCAGCCAAGACCCAGCACTTGGGCCTTCTACTTAGTACTGAACAGAGCAGTCATACGCTGTTTTACAAAACGCATCTGAACGGCATCCAGCAAATATAAAGGAAACCAGCTTGTGGTATCTTGAGACATAAAGGAATCTGGTTTAGGGGCAGCAAACACAAGTAGAGAAAATACTGCACAGTTTGAAAAATATCCGAGGTAACTAGGGCCTTGCTCTAAGCCGCTGTGGTGGTTTGGGGGTGCCCCACGCTGGCTGGGAACAGGGAGTCACTTGGTGAGATCCAACGTTCTGCAGCACGTTTTAAGTCCCTGGAGCCTGCTCAAGCGTGGGGTGTCTCTCACCCCCCAACACCAACAGCAACCGGCAACACTGTGACCCCCATTCCCCAAAACGCTCTGCTCCGCAGCGCGCCCGGTCTGTCCCCAGGGCCCCCGGCTGCCCCCGCCAGTGCAGCGGCGCTGCAGAAACCCTCCTGCCACCATCGGCCCCTGCACAGGCAGGGACGAGAAAGGACTGAGCAACGCACACAGCACCTTCCAGCTAGAAATCCCCAGGGAAACAGAAATCAAGGGGGAAGGAGGCAGGGGAGAGACGGGAGGTGGGAGATAAACCAACCCAGACCCGTCAGAGGCCCCATTGCTCCCCCGCCATCCCCGCACGGGCCCGCAGGCCCTGCTCCATCTATTTTCCAGGTCCGACTAGGAAAGAACACCTAGAGAATAAGCAGAAATCGATGCACGTGGTTTATAATGTGCTGCTGAAACAGAACAGCCCTGAAGAGATTATCAATGGCTTTATCCAGTGGCCAGGAACAGCCGGCAGCAGGTAATCCCGTGGCTCCCCTGACACAGGCTGCGGCCGCCGCCGGCCCCGGCCCCAAACGGCTGGAACCTCCCCGACACCAGGGCCCTTCCCTGCCTCGCTGGCAGCAGCCACCCTTCTCTGACAGACAGCACTTCTTGCCGGGCATAAATCAAGCGGTTTGAGGGCAAAACGTTGATGAGAACCCAAGGATCAGGTCAGCAGCAGTCTGCCTGCTCCAGCCATGTGTCAGCACAGAGCTGAGCCCCTTCCACCCCCTCCCGAGCTGACAGCCAGGTTTCGCTGAGCCCCTTCCACCCTTCCCGAGCTGACAGCCAGGTTTCGCCTTCCTGCAGCATCCCAGAGCGACGGCCAAGAGGTCCCTATCTGCCCCCTCTCCCCAGAGCAGACAAAACCCGCCCAGTATTAATCACGCTGGGTGTTAAATGAGGGCATAAGGAATAGCTCAGAGCAGGACCTGAGCCTGCCCTTACAGCTGCTGCCCGGGCGAGCTCTGAACCTCGCAGAACTCAGGCTCCCAGCTGCGACTGCGCATCCATAGCTCTACTTTCCTCAAGTTCCAGTCAAAACAGACAAGAATTTACATTCGCCAGGCTTCAAAACCTACTTGTAAACTGTTTCCACCCTATCCTGAACTACTCGCTAGTCGAGAGTGACCACTCTTATTCGCTGATCTCTTGTCTAATCCCTCCTCTCATCTCTGAAAGACATAGACATTTGCTGCATTGCAACTCATTGACAGTGACAGCCAGATGAGGTCTAAGACTAATATAAAAACACACACTGACATCGTGAGTGACCTGAAATAAAAATGACTATAAGCTAGGAGAGGAAACAACGCATTTGGTTAAATTTTAAAATATAGCACGTACAGTGGGGAAAGAAGGGATGGGAGGATAAAAGCCTTAGGGGATTTCTATCAAGTAAGACAAATTTTTCATTTCAAAAATCATGCTGGAGTGCTCAGCAATTTTAACAGTTGGGTCTCGGGCACTGTTTCTACAAGGAGGAGTTTCCTTCTCACCAACAGGCGCGGATGAATCAGACATCTCATATAACAGTGAGGAACTTAAAGCTAATTTCCAGTCTATCCCTCTAAGCGAGGTAAGCAGACAACTACAATTTTCCAAAAATATAAACCCCGAAACTGCAACAATTTGAGACTCGGCAAGCAAAAGTGATGGGCTACACTGAGGTTTCAAATAATGGGGTGAACTGGGCTATTTCAGGATATTATCCAACTTACCCGAAAGGCAGTTCCTTCCTCTATAATCGTAGGTAATTGGGAAAGGCAAATATCAACTGCAAGGTCCCACGCTTGCCTAAAGAAAAAGGTGAAAGAGGAAAGAGAAGTCATTACAAGATATCTGTAAGTAATATTGAGGAAAATTTAAATTCATCGTTACAAGTATCTGGAAAAAGCAATGTTGTCTGACTGGCTTAGAAATGCTTAGTATTACTTTTGTGGGGGTTTTTTTGTTTTTTAAGAAAAGACAGATATGACACATGAAAACTATTCAGAGAACAGTGAGAAGGTCTAGTCCAGCATCGTATCAGGCTGAGCAACAAAAGGCGAGCGAGGTAAAACGATCCCTCGCTGAACTTCACAGAAACTGCTCCTCTCTGCAACAGAGTGAACTGAAATCTTATTATATACCTGTCCTCATGCAAAAATGGATGACATTTTTTTTAAACGAGAAAGATGAACTCAAACCTGGATTAGCTCCAACCCACGACCCTTCAGCACACACCTCTCTGTTCATCCCAGACCTCCCCCGCATCCCCGCCACACCGGCTCAGGCGATGCAGTCAGTCCTGCTGCATCACCAAGTCCCAGCGCAGGGACACGCCTGCACCCCCACCCCCCCAATCCTCCCTTTCCACATCCTCCACAGGCACCGTGTCACCGCACACAGCGCCGAGGACACCAACTCGGTCCCCAGCCAGCTCCGAGCTGGGCTTCGCGTGGCAGCCTTGCTTACAAAGACTGACTCTACGTGACTCACCCCAAGGATGGAGGGATGTACACTACACTAGAAAGTATTTAAAGATTTCAGCTTTTACCCTTATCTACTATATTTTTAATGGCAAAAGTATTGTGATCTACAGTATTTCAGAGCTACAGTTATAGCAGCACGTAAATGACGTACAGGGGCCAAGGAACTTGTTGTGGCTGATTCAGCGCAAACAAACTGGCTGATGGTCTGCCTGAAAATGTTCACAAACTAAAATAAACGCATTTGGGCTCCAAAGTTCCTAAAACACCTCTAAGAAAGCGAAACAGTTACTTTTTTACCCCAGGAACAATTATCCCTACTCTATCCACAGACAGTCCACGCACTTTTCATTTTACCATATGAATTTATGCGCTCTGGAAGGCGAGTGAGGTAAACCACCACCCGCCGGGTTTCTTACACAAAAGAAACTGATTTACTCTCCAGACACATTTGCTCTTCCATGGCTTGTGGCCATCGTGTGTTAACATCAATAGGCTAAGCAATTTTTCTTCTCCTAGGAACATTTGCAGACATAAGGCCATAGGTGATAATCAATACAGTGTGGTTTAGTTACCTGCTCTAATAAGTTCTTAAATCACCCTGTTTTGAGTCAAACAAAGCCTTCCACTAGAACAACTGCCGAGCGAAATCCATCCCATTAGCCTAACTGTCAGCTGTTCTCAACCCAAAACAATCTCTCCAATTAGATGGAAAAATAAACTACAAGGCTCTTGCATTTTTTTCTATGGATTCAAGAGATGCAGCTTGTTTTAGTTGCCCCCGACTCTGCCCCTCTGCTTCACAGCACTCACCTTCCACTTGACAATATGCTGCCAATATAATTAAGAGGTAATCAAGAGATAATCAAAGCATGGGCAACAAATGCTTCCCACATGCTCAATAAAGACCCATGCTGGAGACAAAATGTTTACGCAGAGCTGATGAGGGAGATATTTGTTCCTGGTTGAGGCAGAGGGAAAGTCAATTAGTGCAAATATAAAGATAATTTTACTTCAAGCAAAGAATGAATATTTCTGACTGTCTTGGAGGAACGGAAAATAACATGTAAAGAAATTCTCCAAACATTAGGGAATGTCAATACATACTGCCTTTGAGAGAAGTTTTACTACACAGGAGTAAATGGTTGAGAGATCAGAGACATCTAGTCTTCTTTTGGCTGCCTATAAAAGGATTTTGTGTAGTCATTACACCGCAGAGGCACAGAGCGAAGATGCTGAGCTCCTCAGAGTCATTTTAGGTGAGAAGCACCAATATTGCTATAAAAATGTCCAAACCGGCTCAGCAAGGTCAAATCTCAAAGGTCTTAAGTGTTATCAGAAACTACAAACAAAAATTTTAAGAGATTTTAGTAGATTAAAACAAAATTTCTTCTTACGCTTCTAAAACCAGGCCATTAAAACTCAACATAGCCACACAGACAATGTTACTCAATCCTTCAAAGGAGTAACCACCAACAAAAAGTCTTGAAACCACCACTCATCGCAACCTAGAGCTGCTGATCCGCCTCCCCCGCGAGACTCCCATCACCTCAAACACTTCCAACGGTTCTCCAGCCTTCCCGCGCGGCTGGCGAGCCTTCAGGTTGCAGACGAGTTGCCACACAGGCAACCCACCGCGTTGGCAAAACAGACGATGGCACTGAGCAGGCATGACAATCATCGGAAGATTCAAAACAAGCCACAAACGAATGGTAAAGGACTAACGCCATGGAGCATGTGAGGAGAAACAGAAGGGGAAAAACACTTGTTACAGTCACGGTGAAAATAATGGCTGGTGGTGGGGAGGAGGAGCAGTGATTGACTGCTCTGATATGCCAAAGGGAAGCAGAAAGGTGGCACTTGCAGATACGCTCGCGGAACTAATATTCCACTTTAGCACACAAACAAGAGATAAATTAGGGAGCAGCAGAGGAACAAGGATGGGCGGCGTTGCACCCTAGAAGTGATTTATGAAAGCCAACCCAAGAGATCACTACCTCTCTTCCCTCTTGGCGGAGACTGCTGTTTGCTGAGCGCTTTGGAAGATTTGTTTCACCACGCTGGGTACAAAAAGAGCCGGGCAATACCTCAGCATCGCTCCCGCCTCCTCCCTCACTGCGCCCTTCCAACGGCCCCGCAGCCCTCGCCATGAGAAGACGACACTATGATGCACTGGGCAATGCCCTACTGAAATATCACAGGGCTTCAACTTCACTGCTTCACGTTACTAAAGAATGCGTTAATGAAGGTATTTATACTGTGCCTGAGCCTTCCTGCACCCACCGGCAGCACGCACCCGCTGGCACATCAGGAAGGTGGATTTTCTTACACACAGATTTTCTGGGCTGAGTCAATGTCTGCTGCTTCTAATTCTCACGTCACGTTTTTTATAACGTAATATTGATGTCTTTTAACGTTCTCACTTCGTCTGGGAAGTTTCTACGACATTGCACCTCACATATATTAGTGGAAATGAGTATTTGGTGCTGGGACAGTCATGCTGAGGAGCAACCAAAGAGAAGCTGAAGCCATCTGTAGTCGTGGGGCTCGGGCACCGGGGTAGCTGCTCGTTTGGAATTGTATTTCTGGGACTGTTAAATATTTCAAATACGTGGGACAAGATTTTTCATGTTTGTTTTTTCTGCAAGTACAATTCACCAACATACCGCGTTTGATTGAATTTTCCGATTTCAGCCTGAATTCACCCGCTTCACAGTGACACCGTGAACTCCCTAAGCCTGCTTTAGGGGAGACAGCTGGGAAGCTGCTCAGACACAGCTATTTTTAACAAATATTTATTGCTATGAATTTTTCTTACAACGATGAAATCCTTCTTTCTCCAACCGATGCATACCCTGGCTCTAGCCACAACTTAAAGCACATGCTTTGCTATTTTTGTCCTACATTTCTCCCCACTAGACTATCTGTAGCCTGTCAATGGGTTGAGACTAACACATAGACACACAGAAAAATCTGGTGAAATCAATGGTGTAATCAGAATTAATCTGATCCTTCAAATGTCAAACACTTCCAAATACCCTTTCAAACAGTCATTTTCCTCTTGCCAAGACTGGCCTCTCTGGGGAGCTAAAGGAGAGCCGTTTCTCCGAGAGAAGGGCGAGCAGCCTGGCGTCCGTCCTGCAGTGCTCCCGCAGCCTCCAGCTCCCCTCCCACCTGGAACTGGGTTGCAATATTATGGGTCTCTTCTCAGCTAGAATGTCAAGCTTATTTTATTTGCAGTATGTTATGACTTTCCTTCAACTAGAATTTCATGGTCACTGTACAGACTATTGCAATATTTCTATTATGGACAAATCATAGATCTTCCAAAGCATAATTAAGGTACTTTGTTTTTAATATATGACCTATGTTAGGAACTATTTCCAAACACATTATTAGCTCTTTTCAAGGGCCGTGAATATAACTTGCTGCCAACAGCAGTAATGTATAAACCATAATCCATCACAAGAGAGATCAAGATGCTGACAGAGCATCAGGTCTCCTATTCTTACTGCACAACAGACGGAACGGCTCTCGGAGTTGCACAGCACAGCTAGTCAATCAATATATATTAATATTAATACTTGTATTATAGTAGTGCCTGCAGCAGCCAAGAACCTACAGCGCGAGGCACCGTAGAAATAGAAACAAACGGCCCGTGCCCGGAAGGGTTTGTGCCTAAGCAGGAAAAACAGAGAAAGCCAAGAAAAGTAAGACAGACAGAAGGAATGAGCATGTCAGAGCCTACCAAGCAGGGCAGGGTCACCGAGATCAGCTCTCCCGATTCCGAAATAGGGTGCCCTTCTTGGTGAAATAAAAAGATTGACAGATTGTGGGTCACAAAAGTTTTCATTTTTCCTCAATTGTTCAGGTAAAAAGGATAATTAACAGAACAGGGAGCAGTGGTTTCCCAAATGAACTGACTAGAACAACAATTTAATAGGTCAAAATTTTAAAAAGTTGTTTTCAAAAGGACTAAACCAAAAGGAAGAGAAGCTCCTGTCTCTGGCAGCCTCGGCGCTTCCATTACAACTGCGCCAGATCCTCAAACCACGAGACGTTTGAGTGTGGCTTAGGGAAAGCTATCAAACGAGTGGAGACAAAGGTAAGCAAAAGAGATAAAGAGGAAACGGTTTGGATTTAATGTCTGAGAAGGGGCAGTGGTCATTCCGCACAAGGCAAACCGATGCTCGCGTCCCATGTGAGGAGCATTTGGCAGCGCCTGCCCGTCCCTCCGGCTCCCGCGGGGCTGGCCGAGCTCTGGCCCCAGCCGCAGGGTGGGAGGGGGGCAGGACCCCCATTCTCCGGCTCCGGAGCTCCTCCTGCCCTCTCCCCTCCCGCCGGCTCCCAGCTGCTCCCAGTAAGGAGCCGCGAGGGCGGTGTGGAGCAGCACGAGCACCAGTCCACGGCTGCTGCGATGAGGAGGGAGATCGGGGCAGAGCACGCAAAGTTGTGCAGAGACGGTGGGACTGTTGCTACGGTCAGCAAACACGGACATTTCCCTACGTCTTTTCTGCAAAAGATGGTGCAAAAAGGTACTGACATACAACGGCAGTTTGCTTCTCCCCTCAGCCTTCTGCTGGGATATGAATTACGTCTGTATGTACACCCCATTTTTGGTCACCTTCCCAGCAGAACAGCTTGTGGCCGTACGAGCAAAGAAACACGTGAATCTTGTGTTACCGTTGTGAACGGAGGAGCAAAGCCCAGAAGCCAGATAAGCACCCAGAGGGTAACGGAAGAGAGGAGAATATAGGCATTTATGTACTGGAGAAGCTAAAACATTGCACCATGACTTTGTGTGCGAACAGCAAACCAAACCCTGAGGCAGGAACACGCACACACTGCACACGGGATCCCGGGGAAAGGCAGGAGGCCCTAAACCAACCCAAATAAAGAGCCCAAAAACGCAGAGGAGAGGGGAGGAGGAGGAGGGCTGGGGAAATCCCCTGAAGTCTGAAGTCAGACCCTTGAGGAGCAGGGGCTGCTACACACCAGAGCCACTATTTGCAGTCACTAAGCATTTATAACCCCGTAGGAGAGAGCCCTGGAGGGTGTCCTCGTCCCCACTTGCAGCTCAAGCCATTCGTGAGGACGTGGCAGCCTGCACTCGCTCCTCAGAACACCGTCTGACGTGCTGGGCATGAGAAATCGGGGAAAAGCCTCCCTAAAACAGCAATCGGCAAAAACCTGCTGTACCACCCACCACCTAACAATGCAGATGGAGATTCAACGTGATCATCGCATCACGTTGTTTGAAGTTTCTGTTCTTTTCCACACTCCGTTGGCCAACGCTCCTGCCCTCCAGTCACATTACCTAGTTTATCTAAACAGTAAAATGGGTTTGGAGGTTTCAGATCAGGGATCCATTAGAAAATTCTTGAATGAAAGGTGATAAGTACATGCAGATGATTATTTTTGGAAAATATTTAAGCGAGCCCTAAATTAGTTTCTAAATCTGTCCTTACTGAAAGTTCATAATAATCAACCGAGCCACCTCTGACAAAAGTGGAATTTTCCCCTTTGCTAGATTTGCTTCAAAGTGCACATTTTTTGGAGGACACTGAATAAAGCATGTCAAGGGATTCTCTGCTCACTTGCTGTCTACTTCGCTTGTGTTTAGGATTCACATGGAATTTTCTTAAGGAATTTCTTCTTCTGGTAAATCCCAAAAAGCAGCAGCAATGTGCCATTATCCTGTGGCGTGGTCTGAGGGGTTTTACAGAGGTATTTGCAGCACCGTTGTGCACCAGAAGAATGACGGTACAAGCAAAGAACAGGACGTTTGCGGAATCCCTCGTGCTGCCACGCAGGTCTGTGAGAGACACAGAGCGGGACCCAGGTCTCCCGAGCTTCATTCCTGTGGTTCAGCTCAAGGATGGCGACACTGACTCCAAGTCAAGTCACACTCCCATGGGAAACCAGAAATAGAGGCTTTTAATACGTGGGCAATAAGAATGAACTAAATTCCCATAGGGAACTGGAAATAGAGGGGTTTAATGTGCTGGCAATAAGCATGCTAGAAATAACTTAAGAAATTTACTGTTTTTAATTTCAAAATTTCTGTAAAAACATGCTCTGCTCTACTGCAACTGGAAACGCACAGTTCTACAGCTCAAGCTCTGCCACATCTAGCGGCAACATCACCTGAGAGACGCCGTGGGAGCCCTGGCGCTTCTTCTGCTCTTCGCTTACAAACCTCCCCGTCCCGCACGTGAGACACTGATAAAACAACTCGCGCGATTTACAAATGTCTGAAGCAATTTCCCTCAAAAGCTGCTAATCCAACACTTAGGAACATTGCTTGGTACACTGAGCGAGGCTGCCCAAATATGAATAATTCCACCCAACGCCTCCCCTCTTCCTCCCTGCTTTTCCACAACCAAAGCAATTCCGCGAGCCCTCGACGGCCGCTCGCACCCGCAGCCTCTCAGGGAGAGCAACTATGACACCCCAATTCATCGACACTGCTACTGGCTTCACAGTCATCAGCACCACGTCATACCTCCTCTACAGTTATCATCCTCCACTATTTTATGGAGGAAACTTATCAAAAGGACTTTGAAAAAGCAGGCAAATTAAGCCCACAGCTCCCTTCACCTGCCACGTCCTCAGCCCTCAGCACGCAGCCCGCCATCGTTTTCTCCCACGGGAACTACGTTAGCTTGACTGTACCTGTTTGTACGTGGCCAAATTTTGTACTGTTCTATTCTTAATCATACTGAATAAAAAAATGAAAGCGAGCATTTTTGTTATTACTGTTATGATTATTTTTATTATTATTATTCATGGGACATTTGTTTGATAGTCAAAACCACATTTAAGAGCTTTTTGATAGCTGTGCCACCTCCATTTCCATTAATCATCTTAAAAGCAACAGTAAAAGCAGATGAACTCTGCAGCAAAACATTTCTTCTATTTCAGCAATGCAAGTGAAGAATTTTTCCCTCAGGCCCTCAGCTCTCCCCACCCTCCCGAATCCCAGGTGAGCAGCTTTACTTTGTGAAAATGAAGGTACCACACGCTCAATTTCTTCTCTATTGGGAGTGAAAGAAGAACTGGAGCTTCTGCCTGAGAGGATTACATCACGGTTAGGTATGCACAGAGAAGCAATACATTTGGAGAGGGGTATTACGCTGCCACACGCTGTTTCATTTTTGATCCACTGACTTAATCAGTAAAGCACCGCGTAGATTTAAGTACTAACAATCTTTCTTGACCAAAGTGCCTGAAATCTCCTCTTGGGGCACCCGGCCGCGGGCTCTGACTTACCACATGGCGTGCATGTAGGTGGGAGGCAGGCGGGGGCTGCTGACGGGGGTGCAGTTGTAAGATCTCATAATTCTTTCTGCCAAGAGAAAGTTCCGAAATAAACTGGCCACGAGCAGGTCTTGCCTGAAGAGCTTCTGGAAAAGGTCTGCGAGAGGTGCACGAATTACTAGATGCTTATCTTTGTAACTTCAGTAGCATAGGTAATACGCAAAAATCATTTAAAACATAAAGCCACATAACATTTTATTCCAATAACAAGGAACCTACAACAGTTTTGCAGTGACATGCCATGACAACTATTGAAAGGAAATCCTGCCTTATGAGTTCTCTCTAAGCATTCACCTTTACTCTCCATTTTACATTAACAGAATTAAATACCTTCTACCTCAGGTCTTTTCTGGATAAAATGTCCCTTTTGGCATTTCACTTACACTCAGCCTGACTAAGTTTTTGGAAGTGACTGAGGCAGGAAAGGACCTCTGAGTACTGTTTCATCAAGAACTACACACCTGTTAACTGGCAGTTTGATGTGCTTATGAGAAGCTCACGTGAATCCTAAAAGACAGCAAATGTGTCAGCTTCTACAGAGGCAAAGGAGAATTTCTGCTGCACTGAGCATTGGAAAGGGAACAGTTGGAAAACTGATCAGAAATTTGGCCACCCGTGCCCCAGAAGTAGGAATTCACAGAACAGGGGTAGAGAAACGGGACAGAGTTACTCCTGGGAAAGACAGGCTGCCTTACCAGCAAAGAGGAAAAAATCCTTTATTTATGATACTAACAAAGGCTGGAAGAAAACAGACTGCCCTTTACAAATACAGTAAGAAAGAAAATTATTCAAGCTAAAGCAATCATACTGGCACTAGAAATAAACCTGTCTGGTTTCTAATAGTCAGGGTGCTGAAATGCTTCTGGTAGAAAAGAGGGAATGTAAAAAATTTAACTAGCCTTAAGATCCAGGCTGATCTGCTCTTTCTGTATCAGGCTGTAATTTTCTCATTATTTCAGCATCTCATTTATCTTATTCTTTATCCTTCTACTCTGAATAAGCAACGCTCACTTCTGATGGAAACCTGATTCTCCTGCCCAAGTCCTACCTCTAGGCAAGACGTTCCACGCAATGGTGTCTGTGATCGCGGTGAAGATCCAATTCAGCTCTCCCAGGGGAGTCCTCCGGTCATTCAGTCTTCCTGGAATCCTACAAGCGGGAAGAAAAAAACAAGTAGGCTTCCTATTAATTTATTAATTTTTTTTTAAGATACAGAGGCACAAGCCTAAGTCTCAGTCAAGGCTCACAAAAGACAGCGTTTCCAGAACCGTAATTCTTCACCAAGAATGTACGTGCCTAGACAAACTTTCCTTATCCGAACTCTATTACGTATGTATTTGCTTGTAACATGAATTGCTAGATAAAGGATGATAAAGAAGGAATTGTTTATAGGTAACTGAGCTTAGGGAAGAACATCTGGGGAGGCGTCACAGAGATGATGTTGATTTGAGTGATGCAATAAGAACAACTTTTTCTTCAAAAGTGCCAACCCTGCTTCATTTTATCCATTACTCACTTCTTGCTGAAATATTTCATAATAAATAAAATTTACATTACAAACTGTGTGCTCATGATCCATAACGTTCCTGTGTAAGAACTGTTGAGTGATCATATTCCAGAAAAAAACAATTATTTTTTAAACAGTCAGAAAGCTCAGAACAGTTGGAAAACACGGTCCTTTTGTTAAAAATTGTCTGGCAGTGACAGACGGATGTCGCAGCTCCCTGTCGCTGCAAAGCGCTGCCTGTTCACCGAGAAACGCCCCCCAGTAAGACTCAGCGATGGGTTCCAGCCAGTTTTGAAGTCAGAACCTTCACCCCGGGGATGTCCCACTCCCTGCCCCCAGGAATGCGGCTTCAGCCCTGAGGATCCCAGAACCTGCCAGCAGCCCCCAGCGGGAGCCCAGCCGTGGAGGTACTCAGAGTGCTGGAGCCCAATCGCTCATTTTATTAAATATTTTAAAGTGGAAAAAAAGTGGCGCTAATCAATAGCAGGCATGGCAGCTTTCCAGATAGCGATCGACCCTCATCCCTGCTCACGCCCAGCAAACACAGGGAAAGTGAGCAAAGGGTTTGTTGGGCTTTTTTAAAGATTGTATTTTAGATAGGAGAAAGCAACTCAAATCATGCAAAAAGCTGAAATATTCATACAGACATCCCCTTCCTCAAACAAAGCAAAGGCAAAGGGCTAGCTAGTGATTCTGTTGGTACGATCCAGCTGCCCGTTACATGAGCATTTAATATATAAACGTTTTTAAGTGCAGTCCCTTAAAGCCAGCGGGTTATTACGGCGGTGGGGGACTGCAGTAACGCTTGGGTTTGTCACAGGGAAGGCCTCTCTGTGCCTACGCGTGTATATTTTGGCTATAAGACAACCTGCGTTTAATAGAAAATTCCAAGAACACTGCGTTATGAACCTGCCTTTGGAAATGCCTGCCAGCCGCACAGGTCCCGCAGGTTCTGCAGCATTATGCCCGCTGTTTTCAACAGGGATATCTATAGATAAAAGGCACTCTCTGCTGTAAAATTTCCACGTGCATGAAGACTCATCAAGTAGCAAAAATCAAAAACCCAACCCCCTGCAAAGAAAGCCCCACTTCCCCAGGGAAGCGCTGGGCACTGGGATGGGGACGGAGCAGCGAGGGAGCACGGAGCCGTCCCGCAGTGCGCCCTCCATGAAGGAGCCAGCAGCGGACGGAGGTGGGTTTGCCTTGTATCACTGACACGGGAATGTTTTGCCTAGTATTCACATTTTGGCATTTGCTTAAGCTGCTTAGAATTTACAAGCTAATACAAACTACAGAAGATGCAGAAAAAAAGCTTTTTAAAAAAGAAGAAAGTGACTAATGTCACACAGTGAGAGATTTAAGGTCACTCTATGTACGCTACCAAGGAACAACTTGAACACTGTAGATAAACATCTACAAAAGAAAAAAACTTAGTGCCAACAAATACTTTACACAAGTGGAGAAAGGAGAAAGAGCACTTGACTGCTGAAAGAAAGGGAAGCAATTCAATCGTCATCCTTCAGAGGCTCAAGGCACCCGCGCTTCAGGGAGCAGGAGCCATTTCACCCTTCTGAGGAGTAACCTGGTAAAATTCTGCATCCTGAGATACACAGAGGTCAGAGCAGAGAAACTAACGGGCTCCTCAGGGCTTAACGTTTCTTATTCTAAGCACCAGTCCAGCAGAGGCAGTGGCCTGCCCGAAGCACAGGCGGTGACGGGGGAACAGCAATGTCCCACCACACATCCTGCTGTTCCCACGCTCAGGACCTTGGCCTATCCAGGATCTTGCTTTTGTAGACTGAAAAAAGTCACCCAAATTTATTTCATCCAGGAACTGAACGAGGATCTCATACTGCATTTGTTCATCTGTAATTAGGTGTAAGACTGGGGCGACCAAACGCCACCCTACCGCAACTCCAACCCAACCACGCACAGCGCCGCTTAAGGGAGCGCAGGCAGCTGCAAAGCGTCTCCCAGTTTCTGTCTCCATCCCGATCAGCTTTCCCAAATGTGCTTTTTAATGATCATTTGCTTCTCACAAAAGCAAAAACAAGAAAATAAACATCTACAAACAACAAAACAACCAACCAACAAAATCCCAACCAACCAACAAGGCCAGACCAACAGTGTGCCCTGGGCTGTCCCACCCCGGCCCGAGGCTCCAGCACAGCCCGGCACTCCCCAGAGCAGCTCTCCTCCCCTTGAGCAACCCCAGAGAGAGGATGGGGAGGCTTCAGAAACACGCACCTGCCTGCTAAGACATCCCACGGATTTAATCCAAACACTCCTTAGTTCCCTTCTGTAACGAGTTTTCAAATATTAAAAGCATCAAGACAAACCACATGAAGCAAGAGCTTTCTCTACGGCAGCTTCTCCCTCTGATGTGTACAGCAGCATTATTGCCAGGCAGGTTCACATGAAGCATATTCCCCTGTATAAATACAGTTTCTAAACCAGCTAGAAATTAGCATCTTATAAAAAATTCCTGTCTGTCTCGATATCAGAGGAAAAATACACATCTCTGAAACTGTTAAGGATCTCCCAGAGCAAGCAGAGGGAACACAAGGTCACACCACTGCTCTGGTGGGGATTGCACGTCAATATTTGCATTGCAGAACACCCTCTGCAGCAAAATAACAGCGTTTCATAAGTCAGAAATTTATTAATTAGAAACCGAAGTGATCCTTGCTGAGATTCCCCAACAAGCCAAACGCTGAGCTCAAACCATTTGATGGCCACTTTCAAGGCAGTTTTCAGTGGAAACTGCAATAGGGTGTTTCACGGTAGACTTTGAAACTTTACACCAGACGGAGAGTTCTGCGCACAGTTCATACTGAATTCTCTTTATTGAATGCAGATTGTGAGGTGCTACATGTCTCACTGATGGCGTTAAGCAGGAGTGACAGGCCGAAATCCAAAGTCGCCACTAGCAGCCCAGCCTCAGAAACTCCTCGTGACTTGAATATCTACTTTCTTCGGGAAAAAGGTATGCTTATTTTTGTATTTTTGCATTTGCACTTGAAATAACTATCCATTAGTACGGTATAGACTTTATTTTGCATTTTAAAATGCATTTGGTAATTTTCCACAATACAACTGTCCTTTCTAAGACTGGCCGCAAGATGAACAGAAAGTACAGCCACCTCGGAGGGACTGCAGCCCAGCGGGGTCGACCAGGAGCCACCCTCGCCCCTGCGCGCCACGGCGTCGGGCTGCTTCTTTCCTGCCCTCATGGACAGTCAGGAAGGTGCTAATTCTGTACCTGGCTCCGGCAGCGCGGGAACGAACGCTGCGTTGAAAACCTCTGCATCCGGCAGTAGTGGAGAGGGCAGAGGGAGGTTGGGGAACGGCCCAAGAACGAAGAGCGACCGTTCCCACCGCTGCCCAGAACCCGCCGCTGACCGGGAGCCGACGGAAGGGCCGGGCTCTGGGCTGCACACGGGGATCAACTGAGGTTGGAGCAGTCAGCGCTGTAAGTCAGGAGATGGAAATAAACAGCGTGTTTTCTGTTCCTGGATGGGACTGCTCATCTTAAAGATGTAGAGTTATTTGTTATTTTTGTAGAGTTCCACTACACACATCTACTTAATGATGTTCTTTAGATAAAATATTTTGGGGTGAGTACATCTCCCTTGTGCAATGTGCTCTTTCAAACCCGTCTTGTGGCTATAAACTAAAGCGCCTTTTAATTCCTGCTTGGGCATGCATCTACGTGGCCGGAACATCGCAAGGACCCAGAAGGTACTTCCCCCCGTTGCTGTCGCTGGCATCACCTCTCCCGCTGCCTTTCCCGTTATGCTTTGACAACAGCGAGAGCCCCTGACAGGAAGGACAAAGCAGTTCTCGTTTGTAAAAACTATCTCTGAGGGAGGGGAAGAAAAGGGAAAAAGGGCAGCGCTGTCTCAGCCGCCCGCTGCAATTTAACATCTCCGGACTCTCGATTGCTTCTTCCATCAACTTCCCGACAGACGCCTTTCCAGAGACCTAAATCACAGCAGTCTATTGTGAAAAGTGAGGACTACAAAATGTCAGGGTCACTAAAGAGCTCGTGCTAGGTGTAACCAGCAATGTCCTTGTCAGAAATTCATCAAAATCCCATGAATCACTTTAATTACAGGGGAAGCATTTACTTCAAAGGATGCCTGGTTTCCCCTTTGGATGGGCTCCACTATTACCCCTACTTTTGGGGTATAATATAGACAACATTGGGATACACAACATCATACTTAGACTTCAAAAAACAAGATGCTTGGTACTGATTTATACCTGCGAATATTCGCAATAATCTGAGTTTGGGGAAAGAAAATAACGTAAGTATATTTCACTTCTCACTCAGGAAAAAAAGGAAGCGGGTATATCACAGCAAAGGGTGCAGGAGTAATGCAGGCGGGATATTCTCATGGAGCGGCAAGAGCTGCTCAGCCAGGACCAACGCAGTTAGCGTGCTCGGAGCCAACACACCCCCATCACGAAATAACGGGAACAACACACGGGTGATTGGGCTCCTGGAACCTTGGCAAACTACTTGAGAAAGACAAAACGTTTGAGGTTCTTAAATTATTTGTTCGAGAGTGCTGTAAAGCTTTGTACACTCGTGTTCAATCCTGTCATCTCTCGGTATGAAGATGTGAAAGAAGTGTTGCCATGAAAACCAGCCTTTCGAGTATGATCTTCCCTTTGTATTTACAATAGGCTTTGCCTACACGAGAGACTGACACCCCGTAACAATGGTGATAAAATTAAATACTCCATTTCAATAAAACCAGATTCATTACAGAACAGAAACTTTTCAAAACAACACCTTCAAAAGCAAAGTTTTTCCTCACCTGAAGTACTAACGAGCCACACATCACCAACAGGCAGGGGGGCAGAGCATCCCCCATATCCCGTGGGTAATAACACTAAAACACTGACCTTCCCAAATACCCTCCAGTGCCTTCGGCTCCATTTTCTAGAAGAAAGCAAAGGGGCTGAAAGCTGCCTAAACTAGGTCTAAAGGCAAACTAAGAATGATCATTTTCCCACTATAAATAAAATAACAGGTATTTTAAAAAACCAGGCTGCAGTATTTCAGAATTTGGACCAGCACGTAATTGACTAAATATCTACAAAGACACCTTAACATGCGGCCGCTGAGATGGCCCAGACCTGCCACGGCAAGAGCAGGGTCCTGCAGCACCAGATCAACCCTTCTGCCTTCGCCTGCCCTTCGTCTCTGGCCCGAGAGGTGATGGATTTGCCCCTCTCCAGTCCTGCTGAAAATAACCTTTTTCTTTTAGTCAAACACCTTTCTCCGTGTAGTTATGAATTTTGGTGATTTCTGCCAAGCCTGGATACCAGCAGCTCTGCCCGCATCTCCTGGCGCCAGGTGGGCAGTGGATTTTAGAAGGCGATATTGTCTCTTGATGGAAATCCAACTGCAGTTCAGCGTTTGGCCTCCTTGGCTAACCCAGCAACAACGATTCTGTTTATTTAAACGCGAGCACAGTCAGTAAGATCATGACCACTCTTTGACAGGTTTTGCCCTTCTGCCTTTCTCAAGTAAACCATGATTTGCATCCCCCATCCCCCCAGCGGAGGAAAAGGCACTACAAGGGACTGGAGCTGCTGGTATTTGCTACTGGGATAACTGGGGAGGGGGGAAGATGACACGAACCAGCTGTTCTCCTTCCCTGCCCTCCCACTTACCATCCTGAAGGTGACTGATGAGCCGAGTTCCGAGGGTATGCACCACAGGTACTTCTTATATCACAGCATAATTTCTACATTTTCTCCAATTACGTTACTTTTGCCAGATGATATTTTGGGATTTTATTTTTCCTGCTTTGTCTTTAAATTGGCTCCTACTGAACCATTACTCATCAATAATCGATAGACACTAAAACATTAATAATTTCCAGTCCGTGACATTCGACAATACTTAAAGTGGAAACAAAATTAATTCTAGTCCCAAATGTGTTATTTCTAGCAATTTTTACAAAAGGATTTTGTGCTGGTGAGTGACAGCCCAGAGACAGGCTCTCAGAACAGCAGCACACACTGCAGCAAGACACTGCTCCTGCCTACGTGACTCAGAGGTGACACTGAGAAAAGGTCCTTTGTCACAAAACCCTGACAGCATGGGATCCGGCTCCTCTGGCTGTGAAAGGGAATTGTGGCACCGTATTCAGCTGGGCACTTGAAAAGACCGTCTTCTAAGCAGCCCCACCAGAAGCACGAACAGCTCTCAGATGACCCCGATTTTTGTTCAGAGAATTCCCTCCCTCTGCAAAATGGACCCAGGGAAAAAAATCCCAGGAAAGTGATGTACTGGCCTTGCTCTCCTGAGAACGTGATTTCGGGAGAGGGAGCCTAACGCAGGTTACAGCACTGTTGTACCTCCCTGACCCCTGGCACCCAGCTTTGCATTCCCACCCTACACCAAGTTAAACCATTCCTTGGGATTTTTTCCAAATTTTTTTTAAAAGCAGAACAAAATCCCAGTCCATCTCACCCAGCAGCCAGCCAACACGCTGTGCCAGCCCAGAGGACAGGGTGGCTTCTGATCAGGCAGAAAAGACTGATCAAGGAACGTCCGACACTGATGCTGCCACCGAAGAGTCTTAAGAAGCGGCAGACAGAGGTTCCCAAATTCCTTGTACTCCACCAACACCATTTTCCTTCCTTTTTTCTTTACATTTTACTGTCTGATTCCAGCAAAGATCTTTATTTCTAAGGTAGGGATTATTTTGGCTTCATCTCAGAAGACCTGTAATATAAAAGCGCATCAGGATACACCCCACGTTTATCCATCAGGGTGCTGGTTTAGCCAAGACAATTCGAAATGTGAGACCTTCAAAGAAGCTTCAGTGTAATTCCATCTCAAAATCTGCAGCTTAATTGCCATATAAACTCTTTCCCCAGTTCTAAAGACAACTAAATTATAAATTACAATATACACATAGGCAATCCAGGGATTCTAGGCCTATCTTGAGACTGTAATAAAAACCCCGTGTTTTCTGTAATTGATATATGTAGCAGATTATGATGATGAGGTTTAAATATCTGAGATCTACAGGAACCTTCTACTGGCACGCTTTCTGTGAAGACAGCCTTTAACGAACGCATGCGTGCTGTGGCATTACCAACAAGAATACTGAATAACATACTTTTTCTTTTTTGACAATAAACCATTATTTAAAGAGCATTTAACCCTCCGCAGCACATCCGAGTGCTCAGTGAAGCCGATTCGTGAGCGACCTGGCTCAGACCTTCAGTGACCCTCGCCATATGTTCTTTGATTAGACACACTCTTGTAGCAATATGTTAATTGCAATTAACATAATATAGTCATTGTTCCAGAACACATTTATCCCGTGGCCTGAGGTGATCTCAGTCCGCGCCGATGACGAGCCCACGGGTTCAGGAAGAATTTCAGCTTACCTTTGCCGTGCAGCAGCCGGGGCCGGCGGAAGACCACCCCTTCCCTTCACTCTGCCCTTCAGATACAGGCAGGGGAACCCCCACGGCTCCGCCAGCTCCAGGACCACCTACGGCTCGGCAGGGCTGTGAGGACGCAGGCACGGCCAGGTTAACCCGGGCAGGTTTCCTTCTGCTTCTCATCTCCTCACAACCAAACCCACCAGGGGCTTTCAGAGTCCGCAACATCCAGGGGTGGACCTTCTACTGGACCGACGCGCCTCTGAAAACCGCTCTAACACATAGCTGGGGGCCCGGCTCTACTAATTTAGTTGTAAACAGAAAAATTATTTCTGTTTTGGTAAGATTAGTGCCTCTGAAATACGGCTTTACAAGAATCATTGCTTAGCGTCCCCAGCTGAGATGAGACAGGATAATCACATTTTCACATATAAAATTAGCATGATTAAATACCTACATACTGCTGATGAACCTGACTCTTCTAAAACACATATTGTGGAAGAAGCATTTTTAACCTCATCTGAATGTAAAACATGCAAGTTAACATGGAATGATTTACTAAAGCAAAAACTGAACAAGAAATTTTAGCAGATGCAATCTCACCCTCGTTGCTTCTGCTGTAGCAGATAATTTGCTACTGGCAGCACGAGCGATGAGTGATTGCTGCCCTTCGCTACACCATGCAGAAGCTTATTAAAAAACAAGTACAATAATATATTTCTATAAAGAATTCACGCTTATCATCAGGATTCCTGTTCTCCAAACCCCTTTCAGGATGCCTTTCAATACTGAAATTTTCATCTTAGACAAAAGACGGTAACTGGACTCTGGACATCCATGTGTGGTTCTAACTAATCTCAATGGTATTTCTACAGTCAAAATTTCTTAGAAATTGAATGATCTTTGATTAATCACTCCCAGACAGTTTGTGTGTGTGTGTGTATCAATGTTCCAATAATAGGGCATTCAAAAACAACCTGCAGGGAGCAGAGCGCTCCTGCTTCTACTGGCTGTGAGCATCTACCGCCCCGGCTTAAAGAATATGCTTCCTTTCAAAAAAAATAATAAAAAAACTTACAAAACAGCAAAGACTACAGTGGACAATTATTATTGTTTCAAAGTCTACCTTGCTTGTATAAACTGAAGTAGAATTTGAAGAACGGTTGTCTCGGTTAATCAGTCTGCCTCAGCCGCCTGACAACCAGTAATTACACTCACGTACTGCCTGGCTAAAAGGTTTACACCATGGTTCAACGGTGTTAAGTCTGAAACACAACACCGTCCTCGGGCAAAGAACAGCACGACAGCGTATTTCTGGGGAAGTGTTCTTCTGTTCATGAGTTGGTTTTGGTGATGTGGGGTGTACGAGCACATTTCCTCTGCCACCACCCCCATGGTCAGACCCATGCTGAGACCAGCCACGCGCGTGAGTCTCAGTGCTGGACTCCCATGGTCGTGGCCATGATCCGGGGTTGCTGCGCCATTTCTTGGGCTGGTCCCGGACGACAGCGCCAGTGGCCAGAGCTTTGGGATTGGGAACGTGCGGGGCTGAGCCCCAGCACAGCCCCAGCTCCTGGCCCCGCTCGCTTGGATGAACACAGCAAGGCAAGAAGTGACAAATACCGTGGGTACAGACTCAGCGAAAAGCTTTCCAAAGAAACTTCCTCGCAGACAAATATGTGAAATGCTAGAAATAATGAGGAAATTAAGAGCAACAGGGAAAAAAAAAAAAAAAGAATTTGGCTTACTTCTCTATTAAATCCAGTGTAACTCCTGGCACCAGTCTGACACTCTTCTGCATACAGAACCTGTGGAGAAGAGAATAAAAATAAAACATACTAATTGAATATTTAATGACAAGTTTCTGCAGAAAGAATATGGAAGAAGGTTTCTTTATTACAGTGCTTCTGCTTTTAAAATGGTGTTTGGGTAGAAAACTTTGCCACAGCATAACAAGAATCAAACAAGGCCCTCAATATTTGTCACACTCATGATTATGCGGCGATTTCCATCGTCAGGTGTCAAAACTGGGGTATTGTAACTGTCACGGTGACAAGTTTTCCAACAGGCAGTCGGGGGGAAAAGGCTCACAGTCACCCAGCACGGTCTCTCGGGAGCAGCCGGCGACACCGGAGCCAGGCAGGTTTATGCTGCTGGAATAATGATTAGCGTTGGCTGCGCGTCCCTGATGAGATCTGCCGCCGCAGGCAGGAAAGTGAGAGCAGGAGGGAAGGAGAGGGAGGCATCAAGTTCAAACAACTCGGTTATTTAATTTAAAAAAATGCTGACTCCGTTTCCTCAGCATCACAAATCCCCCTCCTTCAGGAGGGCTGGCCCTGGGGGCGGCAGCCCCAGGATGAGAAGCAGAAAGCTTGTCCCACACACGTAGAAATTCAGGACACACGCAGGAGAGATGCCAGCGTGCCAAGTGTTCCCTACCACTCCTGCCGTGGCAGGATGCTCCAAGGGGCGGCTGTAAACAGTGATTTTCACATCCAGGCACCTTCTGCAGCTGCCGTTTAGCACTTCCCCGGGGAGCTGCGGGTACGGCACCGTGGGCAACATGGAAATAAGCTTAGATTTCAGTTATTTCATTTGAGCTCAAGGAGAACAACATAAAACCAGGCTGTGTTTGACCAGTGAAACCCCCCCGTTCTGCCTTGACCATGGATGTGTTCGATATTCCCCAGGGCGGGAGCAAAGCAGCCAGCGCTCGCTGCACCTCTGCACGCCCGGCCTGATACAGCATTTTGTTTGTAAAGCGCCCACCATTGCCCTGAACGTTTTGAGAGAGAGTAGTTCATTAAACCCCATTTAACCAGTAGCAGACTATCTGCATTTCCTCTCTGACAGCCACCGATTTTGCCAAGAAAATGTACTCGTAAACAAAATGTTCCTCACCCTGTGTCTGCAACCCCCTTCCATCGCTCCACGGCTCTAAATGCGATGTCTCAAGTGGTGGCTGGTGTCATCATCACAAACATCAGGCAAATGTTAGAGCCGGTGTAAACACACCAATAAATGCCAGGCAATAAAGAAAACCAGAAACACACATAACAATGCTCAATTGGGCTCTGCTCAGATATCACAGGAATATTTTGAAACTCAATTTAATTTCTCTAAATTAACGTGGGACAGAGGATTGGCTCAGTTAACCCCTCAAAACTTCAAGCAGAAATACAAAATAAGCATGTTAGAATAAAGAAACACTTCAAACATTTCTCTTAATTGACCCAACATAAAATCAGGTCTCATAGGTCAAGCTCTTTCTTCCATGCACTTACAACCTTGCTATATTTGGGTTCTGATGTACAAACTGCGCCTCTGAAACTCCCGAGTCTGAGCAGTTCCCCAACTTTTTGTTTCTTTCTGGTTCTGGGGGTTTTCCAGCAATTCTCCGGAGCCCTATTACTCTTTTATGAGTGGGACTTCATGGTGCAAAGCCATAGGGTCCTTAGGAGAATTCAGAGGAGCACAGCCTTCTCCCTGATGTGCAAAATGGTGAAAACATCGCAGCTTGTTTATGTCTTAAGGGACTATGATAATATAAGCATATGATGCACTACTGATCACAACTTCCAGTGTAGCTGCTTTTTGTTCTAGACAGCGTGAGATACACAGATCTGCATAAAACAGCGCACCAGACACACACTAATGTCTGCCTGTCTCTGCAATAGCTGCGTCTACCTCCTCGTTAGCGCGTATCACTCAAGATTAACAATCCATACGGCTTATCTTTAAGCTTACCTCATATACAGCTATATATAGCTACAACATATATCTGGAACAGGCAGCTCACAACAGTCACTACACACCAGGATAACCAGTATCAAGCCAGAACTCACACACTGCATTCCTGGAACTGGAGACCGTCACTAGGAGTTTCAGGCACCGCACCCAAAAGGGCACGACTGACCTGGGCTTCTCTTACCAGCATCACTTTTTCTCTCCCCAAAATTAGTCTGAACTGGATGCAGCTACAACGCCATTTGAGAAGTGATTTTGTCCATCAGTTGTTTACTTAAAATACAGAGCATGAAATAGGATGTATAGAAATTTATTCACCAAAATTTTATTTGCCCATAAATTCAGAATATGAAACCTCATTAGCCTGTCAGTCCAGAATTGCAAAAATATTATATTCCAAAAGCAATTCTGCAGGGTTCTGGACCAGCTTTAGTAAAAGGGCTAGAGTGGAGTAAAAGAGATGTTTTCATGACAAAGGTTTACATCTTCATTTTCAGTTAACTGCCTGCTTTAGGACACCAGCATACGGTTTGCATCAAACAGCTGGAAGGCGGAGGAGGGTCTGGCTTGGCACCTCCTATGTTTAGCAGCAGTGAATACCCACGCTCTGCAAACAAGCGCTTCTTATTTACAGGAGTGGCATGGGCAAAAACACACCCGCAATAATGCCAATCAATAAGGAATATGAAGGGAGCATAATCGCCATCAGAGACCAGAGGAGAATGTTTCTGCGTGCAGTAAGCAACACGCACCACCGCTGGATGAGCTGTAGTAGGAAACACTTCACTACGCAGGAGTTCGCATGGCATCTACCAGCATCAGCCCTGAGAACGGCTGACGCTAATAGTTTTAAATCCTTCCCCTGAGCTGTATTTTTACAAACACGTTTGCTGTCACAGACAAACGAGAGACAGCCTGAGAATAGCTGGTGCTTACGCCAGGTGTAGCTCTGCTTGAGAGCCTGCCCCCATCGCCCCCCTCCCGAGTTCCCATGGAGATGAAACAACAGAAAATTCCTGAACTGATCCTAATATCCCAAAACCCTTTTTCGGTGTATATAAACTGTGCATTAAACACACTTGTGTCAGCAGTTTATATGCTTGGAGGGGACCTCCTTCCAAAATAAACCAAAAACCCCACAACCCTCTTACACAGCTTCCGCATTTGAACATTCATTATGGCACAAACTGTGAAGGGAAGGAGAACCCCGAGTCCCATTGCCAACAGCTTTCACTTCGCTTACGAAGCTTCAGTTTGCTATAAACCAGTTAATCTTCAATAGGCATTAAAGCCCACGGTAGGGATTCCCACAAAGATTTTTACGAATTAGCGAAAACAACAATAATTCAGTGGTGCCACTGCGTCCTGACGGTATTGATTTAACACCCATGCAAATAATGAGTTATTCAGAATAACTGCAAGCCTCGCTGTATCAACCCTGGAAAGCAACTCTTTGCCCCCGACAGTGACATGGTGTTTTGGTGAAAACATGCTTCCTAGAATTCGAATTCAAACCCACATTTGTAGAATCCTGCGTCGCTTTTTGTTTTATTTATTGGTTTTGGACTCCTTTCAACAACTCATTTTTTAAAAAGCATCATTTGTATTTACTGAGTTGCATTCATTGCTGCTAGCCTTGAGCGAATCCAGTGGAACGCTCAGCTAAATTTCAAAGTCCTTCTCCATAGATAAAACCAGCAGAAATCCAAACTCCTCCACGTTTGGACAGCGGTGATCCCACAGCAGCCACACTATAAAAGTATCTCCCTGCAACTGTATTTTCCTGGTTATAAAACACAGTGTTTCTCAAAGTTACCCTAAAGGAATTTTGCCGCATAGTAACTTTCTTTAGCTTTTGAAAGAGAGGGATTTGTGCAGGCAGATTAAGAATTTTCAGGCAGCAGGGAGCTCCCAGCCAGCCCACCACCACCCCCGGGAGGAGAAAGCTCCTGCAGCTCCACGTCACAGCAGTGGAGAAGGGCTGTCCCAGCAGCAGCTACATGGAAGTGAGCCTCCCCTCTCCTCTCGCCTGTCCCAGAAGGGAAGCACTTCATTCTCTCGGGATTAGGTGAGATGAAGTGTCTCTGGCTAATCAGCAGGCTCAGTCCTGTTGCGTACCTGCTCGCTTGTGAGTTTTGGTGAGCGGTTAGCCTTGCTACCAGACCGGTATCTTAGAACAACAACATAATGTTTTGTTTTTACAACAGAAGAAGGAAGATGAAAAGGATTTTAAAGCAATGAGAGGAGCACACACCTGCCTAATTTATTTAGAGGTTTGCCATTCCTTGGCTAGTCTCCCGTTATTTCAAACTCCTGATCCCCGATACCTGGATTAGAAAAATAATTTTCTCCTTATCTCTCTCCAAATCTTCCCTCAAAAATATTACTAAGGTCACTAAGGCTCTTTGCCCTGCTTCTCAAAATTATCCAAGACTTCTGCCAGTGTTTACAGGCTGCCGCTCTCTTCTGTGCAACAATACCCTGCAAGCTCACGAAATCACAAACAGGACAAAGAGCTGAACAGGCCTCGTGCTGTCCCTCACGTGAGCAGAAGCTATCAGCGGCAGGCACTCCGTGTCTGAGCCAGGGCCTGGGCAAAGTAACGCCAAGTTTGTTGCTTATATAAGTCAGAAAGAGTGTAAGAATTGTGAATTATTATATCTCCAAAGGACAGCTAATGACCCTCAACGCTGCAGTGACTCAACCGCTCACCACCGCCTGCAATGTCTACAGGCTCCCGCCTGCTTCAGCCCAGCCTAGGAAATGGCCTGGAGCTTTGCGTTCCGGCCCACGCGTGACCGTGGGAGGACCAAGAGAAGGAAGGGGCAGAGCCGTGCAGCGGGGCGCATGCCCCGGTTCCTCACACCACGACTGTTTGTGATCCGCTGCTGCTGGGTAAAAACACTGCTCTTCCAAAGCTCTGCTATCTGTAGCAGCCTTCTATAACTTTCTGCCTAATTAGCTCGGTATGTCACTCCGTAACATCTTTCTTTGGTTTATCGCTCAATTTCTTCCACTACAGCATTATTTAATGCTACTGTATTATTTACAGCAACTGCAATATTTGGAAGATGATTTGTACAAAGGACAATTTACAAAAAGTTGTATTGCACTATGTCCTATTTCTGCTCTCTGAAGCAGCAGATATTTAATTCCCAGAAAAGTAAATCCCTTAATCTGAGCAAACCTAGATATTGAGCTGGAATCTAAAATGTAGTAAGTAGAAGATAACAATATTTTCACCTTTCTGGTTCTGATTAATAAAACGCCATCCCAAATGCATAGTTCAAATCCTGTAATTCAATATTGCAAAGAAATTTTAGGTTAGATGAAACACTTGGATTAACAAATCTATCATTTCAACAGACAAGCTACACAAACTATGTACTCGCCTTCAATAATGGAGAAGATACTCACCATCTCAGAGCAATTTTGATGGGCGTAGTAAGGCAGGAGGTGAAGAGGTCAGCCGGCAGATCGGGGATCATGGGCAGCAGCTCGTTGGCTTCACACGCTGCCAGCTGAATGCAGTTCTTCATCGAGGGCGGCAAAGGCATCTGAGCAAGCGGATGGTTTGGGTTAATCGCCGCCACCTGGAGAGATCAAGGAAATTACTCTGTTGATAAAGTTAATTTCTACATAATTTTGAAAATATCCAATGAAGAGCTACAAAGTTTGATGGATTGCTGGATTTGGAGAAATTTAAGACCATGGTAGCACCAGTCATAGTTCTAACTCACATATAACTAACAGTATTTAAGTGTATTTACCATGACAATACCCCACACCAAAACCAGCAACCTGCAACAGACTGCACTGGGATCACCACTTCTGAGTCTTCAGTTCGCATCTGCCAGCTTGGACTCAAGCGCTGTAGAAGCAAGTTGGGCTAATTATTCTTTCTTTTACATTTAAGTAAAACCCATCCTTCCTGCGGCTCGTAACCATTCACCGCAGATGGCGGAAGAGCTTCAAATGGAAAATTGGACTTCACTCGGCTGTGCTGTGCAGCGTTTCCTGCCATGGAGCAGAGAATGATCTTGTTGGTAAGGCAGGAGGACACTGCACCCCCTGCGTTTCTCCCCACACATCTTTCTACTTCACTAGAGCAGAAAGGTCAAGCTGGGAAAAGGAAGAGAGAAAATGACCGCATGCAATTAGACAGGCTATCTTCCACCAAAGACAGAAACAGAAATGTGCACTGCCTTCTGCAATGCAAATATTAACCTATCAGCAGACAGTCTTATGACAGTTTTAATCAATGTTTTGGTAAAAGGGTTCCAGGTCCTTATGCATAATTCCTCTGGAAGGAAAAAACACGGTAATTTCTGCTCTAAGCAGCGAGCGTTACACTGAAAAGTATCTCTAAAGTAAGGTCTTTGCACCTCAAGATCTAGAGCTGTTCTAACAAGACATCATTTTCCAAGAGTCAATTAGTTTATATTCAATTGGGCACTATCACCTGTTTAAAATACTCAGAACTGAGACACATTCGCGCAGATCTCGCACCAGCCACGGACGGCTGGAGCGCGTTGGCCGATGGCCTTTGCTCGTCTGCAGACAAGAACCAGCTCTGCAGAAACGTTATTCAACTCTTTGGCTCCACGTGCTGTAGGTGAATTTTCAAAAGGCAAGAAAGAACAGGAAACGAGCAGACACTTACATGGGCTTATTCACTGGTTTTTAAAATCAAGGTCAAGTCTGCTGTGGAAGAGTTGAGTTTCCAGAATTCTGACCTGCACTATGGCAATCAATTAATCTGTCCAAACATCAGCCTCTAAAGCAGAAATACCATACATACCCATACTCCCACTGTTCAAAAGCACAGCGATTCTCTTAATTAAAACTATTAAGAGTATGATTTTTGAGACTAATAATTCACGCAATGAAAAATGCAGATAACCTTTCCAGGGCCTTTCTGAAATAAGTAAACAAAACAAACACTTCGGCCACGCAAAATTTTTGATCTACGGTACTTAAGGGTTCTTAAAGGGCAAAGAAACATAACCCACGCAGTGTCTTCATTGCCCCTCCACCTATGAGCTAGAAAGCAAAGACCCATCAAAGTCATCTCTGTGCTGCGTTAGCAAAAATAACAGAAGTACTTTCTTTCAGACACTTCAGCCAGTTTCTTTTTTCTTCTTTTGCCAACTGAGTGAGCTGATAGAGTTGACCAAGAAACTCATTCTTTACCATCTTTATACCTGGAAAAATCTGCCCGTCTGAAGAGGAAATCTATTTGGTGTCTCTGAGGGGGAACAGAACCAAATAACATACCTCTTGTCTAGCGAAGCAACCTGATAAGCTGTGGAGAAGTTTCAGATGCTTTTTCATGAATTCTGCACCTATTAAGTTTTTTGATTCTTTAAATACTTCTTTTTTTCCATTCCAATCCCAGAGGCAGCAGTGACACACTCTGGCTTTCTCAAGTTGGCCAAGTTAGCCAAGACTTGTCCTCGCTCTCAGATGGGCTGGGCCACCTTCAGCCAAGATTCCCACCGTCCCTGGGGTGGAAATGAAGCCACGCTCAAGCCAGCGCTTGTCCCCTACTGACATTTACTGCACTTCTCAATAAAACTTAAGCTGTACACCAATAACAAAAAAAGGGTAATTAAACTACTGAAAAGATCTTTTATTTGAGGAGAAAGGCATGACAGACTGTGGAAGACCATCAGCTCTTCGCAGATTTATAAATATAAAGCAGCCAAACTGCTTAGCTAAGGCTGCTGGTTCCCTAAAGACAGACTTGCCCTCTGGGCATCCTCATAAATGGGGTCCTTAAGCAGGAAGTACATTTAGATGGATTTTCTGCCTTCTGAGTAGTGTGGAACGCTGAAGGCTTGACGTTTGTCACGCTCTGGCAGCAGCCAGCCCACCGCCGGGGGGGAGCGCACACTGCGAGACCCGCTCAGCTCCTGCCTCCTGCGCAGCAGCAGGAGCTACAGAAGCGGTGACGCACCCAGTGTCAATATTTGCCCATTAGGAGATGAACTATTAACAACCATAAAGGGAACACACAATACCAGCTAGTAATTACAGATGCTGTCAGGCTTGTAGGGATAATGATGTAGCAAAAGATTATTTTACAAAGTAAGTGTGAAAGGAGAAAAAAAATAAAAGGGGAAAAAAAAAAGAGGGACAAGTAGAGCCCACTATGAATATTTATTTTTGCATCTTTAGAACATCCACTGAAGTCACACTTTCTAGATTGCCTGGTTCCCTCACAAATGCACCTTTTTATTAGGGCAAGATCTGGAATAAGTAGAAGCCTAAAGAAAGATTAAAAATATAAACTGGCAAAGAAATACTTGTTCACAACTATAAAAATCGTAAATAAAGTATGTAAAGTTACCATATTTGAAATGTTCTCAAAATTATTGATATTTTGTATTTATCTGCAATCCATAATTGGTTTTTTCATGTTCCTGGAAGCGATCAGTTAGACGCAGCCCCTGCCGCAGCCCATAACTACCTCCCAGCGTCCCGCAGCAGGAACGGGCCGTGTCCTGCGCGAGCTCCGGGAGGACAAACTCCTCACCCCCGCAGAGTCCTTACGGTGCTCCTTCCTGCTACCTCAGGGCAACTGACAGTCCACAGCCTTTCAGACAAAATAATAGCGGTAATATTAATTTATCAATTACACTGAAATAGGCTATCATAAGATGGTGGTAATTAATTTGTTCTGAAAACAAATTACAGCTGCCCAAGCTAAGGAGCACTCAGGTTGGCTACTTGCAAGAGCTGAGTCCATCCGGGGGAAGAGCTAACGGATTTGCAAGTACTACCACTTGTCATTAACAGAGAGGGAAATAATACATGGACTTTAAGCCACTGTTACTGAAAACATTTCTGTACCTATACAATTACACTGAGAAACAAGCACTTGAGAGAAAACCAAGCCTTTTTGATTTAACAGATGTGTTCGAGGTAAACCTGGGAGTAACTCTGCCCCAAGGTGGGAACTAGGGGTTGTTGTTACTTGAAGCATTGGCCGGACCCGCCAGCGTCACCCAGCTCCTGCTGGGAGCACCCTCCTCCCCTCGGCAGGCGGTAATGCAGCTACAGAAAAGGGGATGTTCCTCCCCCCCAGCAGATGGTGGATGAGAAAAACTTCTCCCCTCAGATGTGATGCTAATGCCAGATAATGTTCTGCTCTGCTGTCATTAAGCTAATTTTTTGAGAATTACTGTTGAAGATGGAAAAATAAAAGCTGTGAGTTCCTCAGCTCCATTTAGGACCCGTTAGTCACGTACCCTGCTGACAGGGAAAACCAGCTGGCACCCCCAGCGCAGCCCCCAGCTCCGGCACAGCCCAAGAACAGAGCAAGGCGGCATGCAGCTGCAAGGTACGCCCCTGAAAAATTCTAACACTAAAGTTTGAAAATCAAAAAGTGAGCTGCATGCTCTGCTGCACGGGATACAGCGGACATAATTCAGCCTTCACTGCGGAACGTCTCAACTGGGGCCTTAAGACGGCAGACCTTTGCTGTATGAAACCAGCGTGAGTCAGAGGCAACAATGTCACAATTACACCAAAAATTAATCAGAAATAACCAGCCTACTGTTTTATCATTGTTAGCGCAGCACACTTACAGTGCCTGCTAAATTCTCCAGAATTACGGTCATTTGTACCCGCTCACAGGATCACCCGCGCGAGCTGATGAGATGGCTCAGGGCTCCCAGAGCCCCCCCTTCCACCCAGGGCTGGGAGCGGAGCCCGGAGCCCCAGGGTGGGTGTCCAGGGTGGGCTCTGGGGTTGCCGCCGGCTCCGCAGCGCAGGCTCATCCCCATTTTCCTATGGCACCCGCAGCCGTCCCTGTGCCCTGCCCACCCAGCACCCACCCAGGCCTTACCCCTCTCCTGCCCAGCCAGACCCGGCATCGGTCGGGAAAGCAGCAGCAGGAACTCCTGTTTCTACAACCCAGCGTCTATTTCCAGGTCTGAAAAATGTCTTTTGGGGCAGGAAAACAGTAGCTTTCTGATACAAATATCAGGACAACATCAAAACAAATAAAGGCAGGATCAACTGGAAAAAATTAAATTTTGAGTTTTAAACTAGTTTATCACACACCATAACCACTCCACGCTGTTAAATGGATGGTTCTTATCTGCAAAATATGTACTTTTGTTTACCTAGCTATTAAACCAAATCCTTAACTGCCCATCCAGCTGGAAATCAAACCAATTCACCGATACTTCTCTGAATCAGTGCACTACCAGAGCGCAGGGGAAGCCCCAGTCCCTGTATCAACAGCACTGAACCTACAGTTCGAGACACTGTGGTGTATTAGGAATGATGGGGATGGCAGACTTTATTAGCTTAATTGCTGCCCTGCAAATACACAACACAGCTATAATCAAATGACACAATTATCTCCACATCTGCCCAATTCCCCATCCCACCAAAACCCAGTCGCTGCGGAGCTGGCTCGGGTGCCCTCAAGAGCTACATCTGCCTCCAGCCTGGCGCCCCCAACGGAAGCTGGTGCCAATGGGAGCCTGTCCACAGGGGATGGCAGGAGAGGTCCTGCCTCTGGAATACAAACTCCTCTTCTTACTGGAACCCACAGGCTTCTCCTGCCTGCACAGCTCTTCACTCACACACATTAGCCATACTTTACTTACTAACAAAAAGGAAAAAAAATGTATTTACTATCCAAGTGCTACTTTGGAGCAGCTCTACAAAGAAGACAATGCACCACCCAGCGCTACAACATGAACTTTTCTCAGGTATCTCAGAGAAGCGTTAACTGCTTTTCTAGCACTCCCGAGTTCTCATTTCTTTTTGTGCTTTCTCTCTTTGGAGATAGAACAAGATTTAGATTTTACATTAAGAAAGAGTACCAGCCTTTATACTCCATGAACAATGAAAGCCAAATATAATGGGGTTGCAAACATACCTAGAAGTATGTTGTAATTAATTTGTACAATTATGGTGGAACCGTAAAATCTGATGGCACCTGGCCAGTGCTCTGTGCTATCCAAAAAAAGGGATCCTGAAAAAATACAAACTAAACAGCCATGGCTTCCCTCAGCCTTCACTGTCGGATTACAGAGAAAGGCAAACTCCTCAATTCTCCTTTCGGTGAGATGGGCTGACAATTATCTTGATGGCTCTTAGCAGCCCCTCCCAGGACCAGCTCCAGCTCTACTTCACTTTTCATGAATTAGAACAATTCAACAGTTTCTAGTTTTCCAAATGAATTCTCATCCACGCTTTGTGTGACCCTGCAGGCACTTCTCTATCTCTGTGACCAAATCTTCTGCTTTCTATTATAACAAGCAGTTATCTCAGTAAGACTTCAGCGAGGAAATCTAAAGATACAGCACAGAAAGCTGACGTACACCCTGAAAGTGTTTTCATAATCAAATTACCTGGTAGTTTTAACCTGTTTGCAGAAAACAAAACAAAAACCCAGAAGGGTGCGTTGTACAAGCAAAAGAGAAAAGCTCCGAAAAAGATCACAATGAAAGTCTCAAGCTGACAGGAAATCCTGAAAAAGGAGAGCAGAGTACGACCACCAGACACCTTCCATGACTTAAAAAGATGGCAGCCTTCAAAAGGCATCTATTACCCGTACTATTGATCTGTGTCTGGCAGTTTCAGGCTCTGCCCAAGCCAGAGACTTTGGGAAGTTTCCCATCTTTAGGAAGCATGGCATCATCCCTGGTTGAAGAGAAGGAAAGATGAAACAATCTGCACACCTCAAGCTGTTAGGCTGGTGTCTGTCAGCAGAATGGGATTTCCACCTGCCAAAAGAGTCACCACAAAAGCACCTCCAAAAGCAGAATTTAGAATTTAAAGAATTAGAGCCAGGGATACTGTTAGTATCTGCTTGAAGGTTGTATTTATGACAGTCAGTTGCCTGATTAATTAATATTCCTTCCTTGAAGTTCCAGGTTTTTTTTAAAAAAAACAAACAAACAAAACAATGTCTTAGAACTGTGAGAGTGTAAGAATTTTACCTTTTAACAGTGTGCTTTCCCTGCAAGCTAGAGCTAGCAGGAATTGCTGGTAATGGGGAGTCGAACCATCCCGAGCTGCTGCGCAAAGAACCCTGACTTCTTACCTTCCACTTTGCATTTCAGATTCACTTCAATAAATTTATTAGTAATTACATTTGCAATGAAAGACAGCTTTTCATTAGAAACACACTAAACTTCAGCAGCCTGTGAAACTGAAGCCACCAGTGACAATCCCTCTGTGTGCCAGGTTCCTTTTATTTTGGTTTGCATTTTTACATTTAGTTCAACAGCACAAAACTTTAACTATGTCTGAATACATACCCAGATACTTGACTTTTGCAACTAAAATAAATATGTCTAGTTCACCCCAGCATTTATCTCGGCAAAAAAGACCATTAGGGCACAAATTTATTCTATTAACATTACCATTTAATTAGCGCTTGTATTAAAAATTGTTCCAAGTTTAATAGAATAGCGAAATGAACCAGAAAGATGGGAGTGGCAAAATTATTTGCAAATTAATTTGCCTTCCAACATAGCTTTAAACACATTTTTCAGCTGTATAGAGCAAAGTAAGCTTGAACATAACCCTGCGGCCCAAACCCCAGTGAAACCTTCGCAACAGCCTGAGACCTCACCTCCAGCTCCTGCTCCCTCTGTAGTGCAAACTGTTTGAAGGACTTGACGATAAGGCCAGCGTTAGAGCAATCGTAGACGAAAATGGAAGGACTCCCCATCCAAGTCTGCAGGTCGTATATGGAGAGAGGAATATACTGAGTATAGTTCTGGAAGAAGAAACAAAACACTGGAGTTACCAAGAGGCAGAGAAGCAGCAGAACTTCACTACTAGTGAGATAATAAACGACACACCAAAAAAATCCAGTTCTAAATTACAAAATAAAACCTAGGCTGAACATGGGGCATATTAATCAACACAAATACCAATCAACATCTACTACTAATAAGGACTACGAACCCAATGCCAACACAAGCAGCAAGCAGATTTTATGGTGGCATTGTTTGAAATGCTAACCTCTAAACTGAAATTCTGGAACTCAGAGGGCTGTGATATGTGCTAACAGCCCCAGCCAGCATTTAACAGTCCAATTTTATCTCACATTTCTGCAACACTGATAAAGGATGTAAACCAGCTGTCTTTAATTTAACATCAAACGTCTCAAACTGAAAACTCCATCAATAAATCAAGATTGATAATTAAGGCTATGTAGCCCATCAGCAGCAACCCCATCCTAGTTTAATGAGATGCTTCATAATTTTATTACAGCCTTTAACTCCTGTGCTTCAGAATTAACCAATAAAATTAAAACCAACAAAGCCTGCCTGCAGCAAAGGGAAGTACTGACAATTTAGTTCCTGTAAATATGAAGTGTTTTGTTCCTTCTCTTCTGCCTTAACCCCCCAAACAATTGGAGGAAAGAGCTGCTTAAAATACAAGGAGGATCAAAAATCAGACCTTTAAAAATTAGCTGTGAAGGGCCACACGCCAAGCCAAGCGGCAGGACTGAATGTAAACCCCAGCAGATTTCTGCCGGTTGAACCTGCAGGTCCCTCCGAACCGCCAGCGGCCGCAGAACCGGCCCATCCGCAGCCAGAGGGAACCCGGGCATGGTCCGTCAGCACCCAACTCTGCCCAAAACCTCCTTAAACGCCACAATGTTCCTATTAACATCAGCAGCATGATGGATGGGATCATAACTCCCATTTAAAGTCAAGAGACTTAAAATAGCTGTAATAAAACCAGTAAACTTTCACAAAAATCAAATTTTCAAGGACACGTATCAGCGGATATAAAGACAGAAGTGATCATAAACCATATGTTAGATAAGGTAGGAAATAGGAAGTCATTTCAAAATCCAGTTTTGCCCATATATAACAGTTTTGGCTGTTTCATTAAAATTAATAGGAAAAAATGTTTATAAAAGGCAAAGTTTTAGGGAGCTGGGAACTCTGCAAATTCTTGCAGGGTAGAATGACAGATGAGCAACTCGCCCTCAGCCCAGACCTCTTCGAAGGACACCGCTCCTACGCCCATTCCAGTCAGAGCCAGTTACATACGAAAGAGTAATGGGGGAGATTTTATGGGCGTGCATTGTTTTAACTTTATAATGCATATCGCTACAGTTAAGATCGGATCATAGCTCTGATTAATATTGCGGTATTCCAAAACAGAAGAACTTTATGTTCCAAGTTTACTGCAGGGCTCACATATAACTTATCAAATTTGCTAATGATATGTAAACGAGGTAGTTTGAAGAAAAAAGGAGTGTTAACTAATAGTTTTCTAACCTGCTCACTCAGGGTGCTCTTTTGATGCTTGCTCACCCTGCCCCTGCCCTGCCGGGGCTGGGACCCATGCTGTGTGTCCCGGTGCTTTGTCCTCAGCATGGACTTGGGCTTTCAGCAGGAAAGTTTCTGCTCTATTAACGCAAGCCCCAGCACCCCTCTGTGACTGCTTCCAGGGATGACATAACCAACAACCAAACCAGAAACTCATTTTGAACAGATTTCATAACCAATTGATTAATGAGTAACTCAGAAATATTTAAAAAAACCACATTCATCATATTTTGCAGAGATGTTCCCCAGAACTTCAGAATAAACATGTTTGAAGTCGGGGGTAGAGGGCTTCATTTTTACCTTTTTGAAAGCATGTGGGGATTTTCTCAGAAAATAGCAGCAAGCCAAACTAGAAAGAAGACATTGCTCCTTATTAATACGGCAATGCTCACAATAAATATATGAAAAGTGTGTTATTGCATCTTCAAAATCTGGCAACACACCAGACAATGCCAAATGAACGGGCTGACAAGGACTGTCTCAACCCCCCCTTTGTAAGCCGATGCTGAGCAGCAAGCCAGAGCAGGAAGCCTACAGCAAAATCATGTACAATTCCATAATTAACCGCTGGCTTGTAACGCCTGTCCCAGAGCACCGAGCCCTGGCGAGCTGCTCCAGGCGGGAGCAGGCTGTGGCTTCGCACCCTTCTGGCCAAGCGGAGGGTGTTTGAGCAGAGCTGGGGACAGGGTGAGGGATATGGAAATAGGTTCCAAAGGACTTAATAGGAACACAATGATGAGGCACATTTTGTGTTTTGTATTCTCACATCAGCAGCAGAACTTGCTTCTGAGTGTGCACACATTTCACGTCTTTTTGGGCAACAATAAGACATAACAGACCAAAGAGAAGGACATTTTCAAAATAATCATCCCTTCCAAAGCATGGTACAATTTCTCTTTCAATTTCCTGTCTAAGATGAAACGCTTGAAGCGATTCTCTAAAGAGATCTCTCGAAAAAGCTTCCTCAGAAAGTTGCTGCATTCAGCTTCTGTCCTGGGATTTCTGAACTCCGTGGAATCCCTCAGAAACCTCAGGAAATAAACCCTGGGGCAATGAACCTATGGGAATTCATCCTCAGTTCTTCCTATATGACTTGTTATCTCCCTAACTAAAAGGGTTCAGGAGCGTTTTGTTTGTTGAGTTGCAAAGCAAAACTTACAAACTAAAGCACTATAAACGCCTTCACGTGCTTTTCAAGTGCCTTATCCAAATTGTCCCATAGCCCTTCCTCCGGTGGCATGGGAGCACTGGTGCCTGGACTGAGGGACTGAGATGTGCAGCCGAAGTTGATCAGGCTACAAGATATTGCCTGAAGGTTTTATCTTTTTTAATCTACGTATCAGAATATACCATACTTAATCCCTCCTGAGCACACTCCTGCCGTGCGAGAAAGGGTTCTGGCAGGGCGCAGAGACGGGGGCTGTCCCTCCGACAGGGCTGGGACCGGCTGCGCCCCCAGGGCGTGCAGGGCGCCCACCCCGGCTTCCGTGGCACCCCCAGGGACGCGTCCATCCTGCGCCAGCCCCTCTGTCAGCGAACCCTCCCCGCTACAGGGCAGACGGCTTTTCAGAAGAGTAGATCATAAAGCACAGGAGAGAAGCATTCTCCTTGTATTACCATTTTAAAGCACCAGTTCAGAGAGAACACCAACTGTGCAAGGGCAGAGATCTAAATTAATTTTAAAATACCAACTCTTGTGAAATTAAGGGGGGTTTATAAATGAAGATCTAATACTACATGAACTTTCTCCAGCATCATCACACAGTGCTCCTACACCTCTCCACCTATTTGCTGTCTATGATAGCCTGCTGGCACGTGTTGGGAGATTTAAATAATCCCAGGCACTAGAGGAGAGATGAGATGAGCAGCCACGTGCTCCTCCCCCAGCCACATCATCCCTCCTCCAGCCCCAAACACGGAACTGCTGGGGTTGTTCTGACAGCACCATGACATTCCTGGCACCACAAGCTTGAGTAGGAGCTGAAAGCCACAGCCTCTCGCAAAACACGAGGAATAAACAAACTCAAGCGTTGTGACAGCAAAAGTAGGATTTACAAAGATGGGTGGTTGTTAGAGGGGGTGAAAGAAAAAACTGAGCAGGCGCTAAGGGGCTCTAAGCGTCCCAGCTCTCGGATGGAAGCACTGCAGGGCTGCTTTCGCTTCTTCCCCCACCACAGCAAACGGGCAGCGAAGCGTCGGCGCTGGGTGCGCAGGTCCTGGCACCCCAGAGAGCCCCAGCACCGTGGGCACTGGCAGCGTGGCACAACCGCGGGGCTCTGCCGGCCACGGCAGGGAGAAGGCCCCTCTGCCACCACCTCCGCCATCAGCCCACAACGGCTGCTTGTGGGAGGAAAAAAAAGGAAAGGAAAAACGAGCCTGTACAGACCGAGAACAAAGGCATATTGAAATGCCTGGAAAGACTCTCGGAATTCATTGCTGTCTCATGCCCTTGATTAAAGCCAATGTCGCCCCTCCTGCCTACCCCACCATCCCCAGGCCCTCCAGCACCCCCACCCAAACTCTGCGACCGGCCCGGGGAGCCTCCCTGGACCACGCGTCCCAGCACTTCGGGTCCTGGGAGCAGGAGAAAGACACTAAGCCCGGCCCCGTGGGAAAAACCCAACACACTTTATTTGCTTCAGCAAACACAGGTCAGCCTGAAACGCGTCCCATCCACCAGCGAGGCCCATTTCACCCTTCCAGCCCCTTGCTTGGATGATCTCAAGGTCCCTTTCAGCGCTGCCTTCACGCTCTTCTAACTGAGACTTCCTAATTTTAAAATGTCAGCACAGTCACATTTCAGCACCTCCAATTCAAGAGGGCTATAATACGGGCCTCTGCTTAGATCTGAGACCGAATTCCTGAGGACTGATTTTCTAACCAATGCTGACTGTTTTCCCCCCTTATTCCCTTAAATTTAATCCTTTGCTTAAAAGAAAAGTCCTACTCCTGACTATTTATTTTTTTAAAAGCCAGTATTTGGTAACATGCTGCAAAAATTACTAAGTTTCACCTTCCCCATCAATCTCTGTGACAATCAGGTGTTTTTTCCACAGTGGGTAAGACAAAGCAGGGAGAGCTCAGCTCCAGCGATGCCCCCACCACACTGCCCAGCTGATGCTGCAGCAAACTGGCAAACACCCAGTCAGCT
This sequence comes from Rhinoptilus africanus, assembly GCA_013400135.1. NCBI lineage: Eukaryota > Metazoa > Chordata > Aves > Charadriiformes > Glareolidae > Rhinoptilus > Rhinoptilus africanus. The sequence continues at coordinate 137,642 of VXBO01010745.1, read as the reverse complement.
CTTAATAAAGCATTGGGCACGGCACACAACTTCACTGAGCAGCAATTTCCTCTTCTTCCAGGTGTAACGCGCTCTGCCCAGCATTCTTTCTGGCTTATTTATTACCCACTGGCTGTTAAGGAAGAAGGAGGTCACTCCTATTTGTTCTTAAACACCAAATTCAGCTTCAAAATGAGTTATCACTCAGACCAATTGTTTATTGGTCTGAATATTAATCAAGTCTCCAATATAGACCCATCAGAACAAAGGGATGCCCTCTTGCACTTTCTCCCCTTCCCTTTGACCCTGCTCTTTCACATGATGAGTGAATGCTCATTCAATTATAAAAATAATACATGTGAAGTATGAGAAAAGCACCTCAATAAGCCCCCAAAATAAAATAGGAGCATATATATAACAATGAATGTAGGTCCTATGTCAGCTGAATGTACTCTTCAGCTTCAGGCAGCTTCGCTTCATTTCCTAAGACTCCATTCCAACTCGGTTGCCTTTAACAGATACTAAATAGCGTAACTAAAGGGAAAGCAAAGTACATTTCGGTCACACTCGGCATTACTGGCAAGGTGTTGCATGTGATCTACACACGTGTACAAATTATGGCTACAAACCAGGGCTAAGCAGAAGTGACAAAAATCTTTAAAAAAAACAGAAGACAGGGATGAGATTGTACTCGAGGCTCTCCAGCACACCGTGCTCAGCTCAGAGCCAGCCACACTGCTTACTGGCCTCAGGCGGGATCTCCAGCTGGCCCGAACAATGGCTGGTCAGAGTCAGGAGACATTTTAAGCACAAACTTAATAGTCAGCCAGTGACATAAGGCAGCAAAGCCACGTCCCTTGGGGAGCCCCACGGCTTGCTGCAGCCAGGGCAGAGCCAGGCGCTGCCTCTGAGGAGCCGCAAAGCACCAAAGAGCTGCTCCTGGGGTCCGAGGGGAGCCCCGCTGCCCGCGGGAGGGGAGGGACGACCTGGGCGCTCTCTGCACTTCAGGAACAGGAAGAAAGCAAAGAGCTGTCAGCAGGGGGACAAAGAAAAACACCTGTGAACACATTTTAAACCCTGAAAATGCAGTTGTTCTCTAACAGAATTTACATCGCGGTGAAGCAGAGTCAGCTGAGCAGCACTGCTGCGCAAAGACGCACCTTATTGAAGACCCAGATCTCCCCATTTACTGTTGGCCTGGGCACGCCATGTCCATTGTAGTGGAAAAGTACCCGCTCTTCCTTGGCGTTTCGGCGCAGAGACGTACACAGTTTCTTAACTTCATCCACCGTAGGATCAAGACTCTGCTTGTACCTGGCCTAGTAACATAAAACGTGAGATAATCATTTTAAATGTAAAAACAAATCTATTTAAGATGCAGGCACCTAGTTAAGATAGAAGCATGCATATAAACTGTCTGCATTGGAAAAAGAAAACACAAAACATTTACTGTAGAGCTGAATAAACAAAATATGTCTGCTGTTGGTGTGTGGGATCGCACACGCAGTAACAACACAGTTTGACTGAGTTTATCACATCTCTCAACTCCCATCCATCTCGCCCAGGGATTACTGACATCCAGAATGCCTTAGGAAGGTCGCATGTTTTCTACACTAGCCAGCCTCAAAAGTAACTCTGCATAATTCTCTGATCCTCAAATTCACACCCTGTCCATCTCCAACTGAACAGATTTCCCTCTTGAAGAGAGAAAACAGTAGAAAGAAGATATTCAGTAAACCTCCAATCTCATACTGAAGTGTTCCTTCTCTCCCACCTGGAAAAGGGACACAGCTCTTGTTTCAAGCCCTAAAAGCAGCGACAGCACCAGGGTGAAGGGTAGAGAAGTTCAGACAGCTGTCCTTCACGGAACAAGAGTAGCAGCAGCCTCATCCTCTTCCTAAGCCATGACAAATTCATTCCCCTTTTATTAATAAGACAGGTATAAGAGAAGCCTGGCCAACACCTCTGCAAAAACATTAAACCTAGATGGAGTCTTGCCTTTTCTAGATCAACCCACAGCAGACACAGTGAAAAGTTTTATGGCAGAAAGTTCATGTTCAAAAAGAAACATGGCCAACCCCCTGCCGCTGCACTACCTCCACCGCAGCCACGCTCGCTTTCAGCGCCGAGCTGCTTCGTGCTCGCAGCTCTCGCCATCCCAGCAGCTCATCACCGCTACTGGTTCCACCGGGCCATGAACAGCTACAGCTCAGTGGGTCTCCTCTGCTCTTCACACAGAAGAGGCACGGAGAAGGCTGCCCAACGAGTGCTCAGCAGTTCTAAAAGCAGAGCAGTTACTGGCAGGCACTAAGAGACTGCAGAAACTACAGAGTTACTGGAAAATGAAGGAATGTGCAATCAGCGAGTACGTGACAATATTATTCAACATTCAGTGATAGACACAGGGAAAAAATCAAATAACCTAGCATAACACTAACATACTTGCAAATTAACTTACTATTACCTGCTACGATCAGGCAGCAGGTTACTCCAGACCTTACTGCACACCCCTCCCTAAAGAAGGGTTATGGATACAACAATATCTCACAACCTCGCCTCAGCACCAGCCCACGCTTTAACACAACACCAGCCTCAAGATTAAAGTGCACAAAAGTCCCAGGAATCTGATATTCACGCAGCTGAGTAAAGAGAGGGAAAACTGCTCGAGAGCCCTCAGCAGCCACCTCTTGCTTTTGGAAGAATTTTATATTCCGTGGGCTCACAACTTTGGCTGTGGACACTCCCTCGCCGTTCCCAGCTGTACAGCTCCGCAAGTACATAAACCAGAGCACATTTCTGTGTTTCAGAAAAAAAAAATGCTTAAAAAAATCCAGCGCTTCAAAAATATTTTTAGGTGGCGAAGTTCAAGATGCCCATGTGGTCTAGTTTGTCGTACTCAAAAGTGCAGTTTTTTGAAGCAAGGCCAAATAATAACAAAAAGTCTTTCAACTGTCCTTTGAAAGATAAAAGCCTGTTTCTTCCTCTCTTCTGGACATCTGCAGAGAGAGACTGAGAATCCAGAATCACAATGCCTTAAAAAAATTAAAGCCGATGTATTGAAATAAAGGACCAAGTTTAAGATCAGGACAATCGTATACATACCTCTACAAAATCTGCTCTTGAAAGTCTGTTTATAAACCAAATCAAGGTCTCAGAAGTTTGGGCTTTTTAGGCTTTCTTCTATGACAAAGATAAGAAAGTCTTAAAATACCACAGTAAAAGAGGATGGAGCACTTTAATATAAAAATGTTTTGCTTATCTATGAAGCTTGAAAAGCAGATATCATGCTGTTTAATTAATATTCAGCATCTCAAGCCAATAGGCAAGATGGATACAATGAATGGCATCATTTGCATGATTACAACAACGAGGAAAAGCAAGTAAAAGGAGAAAAAATATTAAGAAAGAACCAGCGATCTGACACACTCATCCTTTCCGGGAAGTTCCGCACTAAGTAAAGATAAGAGGCTGTATAAATCTTAACAGAGATCCCCCCATAGCTCTTTCGCTCTCCTTTCACTGTTCTTACGAAGGCGCTGATTTGCAAAATGTGCACCCTAAATCACGTTCTGCCCGCTGGCATCTTTACAAGACACTATAACCCGAGTGGTTGGTAATTTTTCAGCTCCTTTTTTTCCAAAGGAGAGCACACTCATTGGAACACTCCTCACGTCCTTTTAGCATAAATATTAAATACAGCTCGCAATTAATGGAGGTGAATTCATACTCTAAAACTACAGCCTGTAGATCTAAAGATCCAAACTGTAAACATATTATTTGCTCACTGAGAAACACAAGGCTGAGAAGAAGGAAGGGGGAGGAGGGAGCCCGTAACCAAGCAGACAGTCTCAGCCCATCCTGTCGGCTCAGGACTGCCAGGCGTGGGCTTATTGCACATCATTTACACACATCCGACAAGAAACAGGGAGCCGAGGAACAAACTAGACCAGCTGGTGTCTTTTTTTATTTTTCTCCCCCCCCCAAAAAAAAATCTTCAGAGTTTTTTTCATTGGTGTGTGAAAAATACCAGAAGAGTAGCTCCAGCAATTACAAGAAACGCTCAGGGCTTGTTCATCTGACTGGGGTGTGGGGCGGGAGTTTTGGGGGCAGAGGAGGAGCTCACTCGTAGGTGATGCTCTGCGGGACAGGGTGCTATTTTTAGTAACTGTTAAAAACAAAGTCTCCTTCCAGAACAGAACTACAGAAACTGAAGGTCTTTCAGAAAAACACAGAGCATAAAAACCTTGCTCCCCCCTGGGCTGCCAACCCCCGCCCAGCACGTGACTGACACCCAGCCCCACAGCGTCCCGGGGCGCTGGACACAGCGACACCCCGACGAGCTGGTCCAGGAGCATTCACCGATGCAACAGATTTACCTTTCCTTTCACTGTATGAAGAAGCATTTTTTAAACATCGTTTTAGTTCTCACATGAAAACTTTGCATTTTAGCATCACCACCCCTTTGATGAATAGCTCCCCTCTGTCACCCTTCCACATTTCCTTCTGCCATCGCTCATTTGTCTTCCCTGGCGATGCTGTGCTCCATTCCTTCCCTTCCACCTCCGAACAGACGCTTTCTAGCAGTCGTTAGCGCAAAAGGTGACAGAAATCCTAACCTAAGCCCTGGAAAGGTCTGTGGGGCTTAATCTCAGCAACCTCTGTTGAAATCACAGAGACACACAACAAGGCTTTATGTTTTGTTTTCCCTTTGGCTTCATGAGCTTTTGACCAGTTGCAGACTGTTACGGCCTCTGAGGACCGTGCTGGCCTTCCCTGCCCTCTCTTCAGTGTCGATAGCAGGTATTTCCTGGTGTTTGCCAGGGAGTCTTTGTTTGTGATGCAATTATCAGACAAGACAAACCAGGCTCCGATTCCCAGAGGACGCCCAGCCGTACCCGCTGCTCCCAGCCCATGCTGCAGTCGAGCATCAGAGCTGTCGGAGCCCGACCGGAGCGCTGTGATGGACGAGCCCGAATCGCTGATGGGGGTGTCAGCTGGCTTTCTGCTGTGAATTTGATTTTCTGATCACCTCAGTGTCTCACTGAAGAGCTCATGTCAAAAGCAATAACTGTGGTGCCTGATCCAGACTACCCTCACCATTCCGCTCAGGCAGGCAAAATTAAGTTGTGCTTGTTTATGTAATATTGCCACACTTTTACGAAACACTCACTGGTTTATACAACCTTTTTCCTGTATACTTCTTTAAAAATACAGTTAATGTTAATTTTTAAGACATTTCAAATTTCAGTATACCACAAACTTCTGAACTGACAAAACAATGTCTTGATGAAGTTGTGGGAAAGAGAAGGAATTCCAATAGGAAGAATTCTGGCACCCAAAACAGGAAAAGAAAACAGTCTGGGGCTAAATACCATGTGCACGGGATCGATGTTTTTCCTGTGGCCACTAACTGCGCTTAATGGTGAAATTTCAAGTGAGATGGTGTTGCTCTAAAGAGTTGTGCTGACTGCCTACTGACATGCTCTCTCAGAACTACTTTCCAAATTATTTCCAAATTTCCTATCGCGATAAAACCAAAGGAATCATCTTTAAGAGAGAAAACAGGGATTCTCTAAAAATGTGATCCATCAACATCATATCCTTATTCAAGATGAGAGCAACGTTCTGGCTGTATCTGGTTTGAAAACCATCCCTAGGATCTACACCAGCTCCATGCCCTTTTCACCAGGACGAGCGAGCGAGGCCGACACCGGCCGCACAATTGGCAGGAGTGGGAACACAGCAGGGGCGGGAGAAGCAGAGCTCCAGCCGGGAGCCAGCCCGGCCGCGCCGGACACCGGGGCTCCCACACCAACCACAACCAGCAGCGGCGATAAAGCATGAGCAGTGTCCCATTTGTTTCATGAGGGATTTAGTTCTTTCAAAGGACAAATAAAACACCCACGTGTTTACTGATAAGCAGGGATAGCAGCAACCTCTGTCTGTAAGGGAAAAACCAATTCAATGTGTTCATCAACTCCCATCGCACTGGGAAATGTCCGTGTGCATTGGCTGCATAAAGTAATTCCCACAGCTTGTGGGATTTTGTGCTTAAATTAACGGCTCTGCTTTGGAAACTTCCACCTAATTGCAGAGTTTTTTTCTTTTACTTTGAACGAGGCTAAATCGTAAATCAAAGGAGGAGGAAAAGCAGGAGCGGCAGGCCCTGTGGCAGGCATCCCCGCACTCCGACAGGCAGGGGCCGCAGCTCAGCCGGGCCGTGGGAAGGGGCCGCGGCTGCCAGCTGAGACACCGGCACCCGACCCCTGGGACCGCGGGGTGCTGAGGGCAGGGAACTCACCGCGGGACCAGGTCCTGTGAAAAGGAAAAAATGCAGAGCGCTAAAGGTGACCATTCGGGAATAAGTGGTTTAAGTTGCTGACGTTGCTGAACCATTAATGGGCAACAGGGAGAAAGGCCAGGTCTGTAGCCCCGCTGGCACTCGCCGGCCCAGCAGGGTGGCAGACACATGCTGGAGCGCTATGGCATTTTCATGAGGGAGATGAATTTTTTTCCCCTTGAAAAAAAAAAATACAGCAATAAACCTATTTTCCAATTGAAGTTGTAAAATTCAAGCCTTGATCTTTCATTTTCCTGCAGCCTACGCCCTTGCTCTTGGTTCCAGAAGGGCTCCACAGCGTTGAGACCTCAGTGTGCGTATGAGTCAACGCCAGAGTGGCAACACTTAGCACAGCAGATGGGAACTACATGAAAAATGCGTCTGTTGACATTCATAGCCTTTGCTATTTACAAGTTATGATATCGCCCTGGTTGCATTGAGAGTAACAAAAGCCTAGAGCCACTCACCCTTTATCCCTGAGATACCTTACTAAACCTGATGGGCGTAACTTCTATCCAAATAAATTCATACTTCACTTTTTAAAACTCATATTTGCACATGATCCCAAAATTGCTTGCCCTAGGAACATTGTATTGGTGAAGTGGGATGCTTCGGGTGAGTCCGGGCTGAGGAACGTAGTGATCCCCGTGACTTCCCCAGCGGCTGCAGAGACTTTAACTCTCCAACCTGCTGCCCAGGAGTACGGCTCCGAGGAAGGGAAAGAGGGTAAAACTGTGCTCCTGTGAGCAGAGAACAGGCATCTTTGGTGCAAGGTCGGAGGCTCACACTTAAAGGTTAAGAAATTCTGAGCCGTAACTTGGTGAAGCAGGATTTGAGCCCCTTAGACATCATTTGGCAGACGAAGCCCTACAAGACTGTTTGGAGTGGGGTCACGGGGCACCAGCAAGAAACAGCCTGAGAAGTGGGCAGGGGGTTAAATTACACCAGCAATTAAAATTTATTGCTAAGGCAGCTCTCCATGAAATCACAGCTGTTTCCGTTTGTAACTGCCTTCCTTTCATTCCCATCTCTCCTCAAAAGGATCAAAATCACACTTACCATCAGACACGCTGCCAGGGAACAGATTCCCCAAAGCAGCACGGCTCCGGCAAGCACCTCTGCTCCTCTCCAGAGCCGCTGGCTCCGCTGCTCCGGTTACCGCCTGAACACACGTTCCGGATTTATCAACAGAAGAAATTACTGTCTTTTACACCTCCTTACAGAAGAAGCCACATGCATGATCCTACCCAGAATCGATACTGGTTTCAAGCATAAAAGCTTTATTTTTCTGAAGACTGTTTTTTTTAAACAGCTATTGTGTGGCAAAGAATCCCACATGTAAAACAGCGCACACAAAGCAAGAAAAATACAGTTTCAGAGTTACTGCTCCAGGTAAAATAAATAAGACCGAATCACTATAGTTGTAGCGTTTGAGTTTTTAAAGCTCCCGGTAGAACTGCGGGCTGATGCGCAGGACGCGCACACCACAAAGAACTGAAGGGTTTGCCATCCTGCACTTGTCTTCCTGCCTCATTGCTCAGTCCCGTATGAACTACTAAAGCAAAGCGGGGCTGGATTTCATGGAGTAACCCAGCCCCAGCCAGCGAGCCTGACGCAGAATCAGTCGCACCCGTGTCCTTCCTGACAATTGCTCATCAAACCCGTGTTAGACCCTTCCAACCGCACGTGCCCAAAGGCCTTGCAAGGCAGCGAGTGCTGCATTTCCCGTATTGTTATGAACGTGTTTTCCTAAGATAGCCAATTTCTTCCTTGTAATGATTTATAATCTTTTCTGCCTTACTCTTCAAAGCGGCTCTACTGTTCAAGGTGAACCTCTCCATAAATGGGGCATCGCTGGATGTCGCGCAGCTGCTGCGCTCTGGCTCGGATCAGATCTGAATCCCAGTTTCCAAATGCAGAAAACACATTAAACCTGAGACTTGGCCGTGCACACAGCCAGCCTACTTAACATGATTTAATTAAAAGGAATCAAAGCAATCTAATCATTCCAAGAGAGTGTTTTTTGGAACAGTGCCAAAATTTGAAAAAGAGAAATATAAAAAGCCTTACAAAGACATAAGTTACTGGAAAACGAGAGTAACAAAACCAGCAGCGCCAAGGGCCAGAGACGCGCAGGTTTCGTGCCACCTCTCTGGGCCGGGTGCGGAGCGGAGCCTCCTGCCCAGCGTCCCCCCCGACACCACCCTGCTGCTGCTCCAGGGACCCAGGTCACCGCTCAAATTCATCGTCCGTACTCCACAGGCCACTCCAGCTACTGTGCTCTGTGAGGACGAGGGAGCAGAAAACCAGGGGGAAAAACAGGGGGAGAGCAGCCCTAACAGCTTGTTCTGAAGTGACCGGAAAATTGTCACAGAGGTTCTGAAGTCAGCTTTGTTAAACTGACTGCTAAAGGTTACAAGTTAGAGCACTCTTACGGAAAGGCATGGCAATGGCGCTGTGCCAAGCTGGCCCTGGAAGGATGCAAATCCAGACGGCTTCCTCCCGCTCCGTTCGAACGAAGCAGCACCGGAACTTTAGACACGGATTATTTCTACAACAGACAAGAATGTACCCAGTTCAGGGTAGGGTGCTCTAGGGACTGAGACACCACTTGAGTCCCTGTGTTCCCGACTCCCACCTCTTCCTTCCCAGGGGAATGCCTGCAATCCCAGCACAGCGAGGACAGCGGCCGCAGGGCAGCGCAGGACTTCTCCTGCCTAACAGCGTGTCAGCAACCACTGCTACAGTTAGAGTTCAGACCAGCATCTTATACACAAAGAATAAAAGAAAACCAGAGCTGTTCCTCAGATGTTTGAAAACCTATTAATAACGAGCACTAAAAATCCTGGATTTAGTTTTCCTTTAAGTGAAAAACACAAAATTGAATTAATTCCGATTCCACCTTTTATGGGGCAACTGCCAGTTTGATGCAACACGTTCCTCCGATTGTCTGGAACAAACTCCTCTGGTTTAGACGTAAAAAACAGGCACATATAGACGTCAGACGTCTGACACAGCCATGTAACTGCACGACTGCGCTGTGCCACACAGCAAAACATCACCACTGATGGTTTACTCTCTTTAGCCTGTTTAACACCCTAGAAACATACAAGGCAACAAAAAGGAGCATTGCCAGAACGACGGCGCTGCTCCTCCCAAGCAAACCATCACGCATTCAAAGCCTGGTGTTACCGTTCTTTTACTTACCTTAACAGATTTAAATAGAAATACTGAGCAACAGGACCATTCAGAAAATTAAAAGGCCCAAAGCAAGAATGGGGGTGTGTGCAGGAAAAAGAATTATGATGAAAAATCCGTAACCCTGCACCGCACGGACAGGCGCGTGCCCCCAGCCCGCTCACAGCCTGGCGCAAGAGCTCTGCCAGCTGCGTCTCCGCAAGAGCAACAAAGTGGAGAGATGAGGAATACCTCCTCTTTTTTACTATTTTCCAGCTATTCACCACACAGACTGCCTCAACGTCCCATTATTATTCCAGCTGCTACAATTTAACTTTTGACAAAATCCAAACATCTTCATCTATGTCCCATTGCTTTCTTTTCAATACTTTTATTAGATAATAATGATCAATTAAGGAGCAACAATACACATTCACAGTGTTTTCACGTGATGCTCAGCACTGAATGAGATACATGAGAGAAACTACACAACGAAAACCTTTACGCTTTCTTATCCTGCGACTTTCACAGTGCAGAATAAAATAGGTACGGTAGGAAAAACTGAAATAAGTCCTTTTGAACAGTGACCAGTACGTTCAAGTCTGACTCCGACTTACAGTACAAGAAAAAGCAATTCCAATCTTTCAGCGCTGCTCTAGGCTTTACCTAGTGCGTCAGGAGCACCCCAGAGCGGTAATCGCACCAGCAGTAATGCTGGATAACGAATTGCCTCAACAAAACCCTCAAAAAAAGGCAATGTGAGCCCAGCTCTTACAGGGCACTGGATTTTTACAGCAATGGGCTGGGAACATTTTGTTATCGTCAACCTTTCTGAGGGCTTATTAAAAGACTTTAAACAAAAAAAGTCTTCAGAAGGACAGCATAAATATATAGCAGACAAGCCGACAGAAGAATTACCCGTGGTGGCAGTGACAGAAATAGAGATACTGACTCCTGGGGGGATCTAAATCCCATGGCTCCCCCAGGAGAGCAGGCACAGTGCAGAGGCTGGGCACGGAGGTTGTGCCAGGGCTGGATCCCCACAGTGGGACACACCGTGCCAGCGGGACCACACCGTGCCACTGGCCACCGGCCCCCACCAGCACCAGGGAACAACCTCGGAGAATGAAAAGCGTGTTTGGCTTTGCCTGGCGAGGAGTTGCTTCAGATCTCCACTCTGAGGCTACAATGTCCTGGGAAATCCCAGGTTAAATGATTTCAAATAAATGTTTTTAAATTATTAAGAACAAAACTTTAGGAGAAAGAGAAGTCTAAAATAGCTATTATAACAGAGCAAAATTACGACAGGGCATTTTAAGTATACACCACACAGATAAACTTCTCCTTTAAAACATCCCTCAAACACTAATCTTCCCTGAATAAAGCAGCAGCAGGGGAACAGCAGCATTTATACTTCCACATTAACAAATTAAAATACAATAGGAATAGCTTACATAAATTAGAAGAGAACAGTGTTATCATGTTTTTATTTATTTATTTTTAAAGCATTCTATGAAATCATCTCGCAATGACATGATGGAAAATAAAAAGTTGGGTCAAAAAACTTCAGTAAGCTTCTCAAAAGGTTTAAATCATAGCCTAGTGCGGCAGAAAGGAAGCTTGGTGATTTGTGCCATCTTTTTTGTCTTTATAAGGACTGGAACTTCAATTTTATTGTTCTTGACTGGATGCTCAAATTCACCCTTGTTTCCATTTCTCTAAAGGTCACACTGGGTTTCTTCTCTGAATATTCAGAAACTCATTGCAATCACCTCCAGTCCTCTTGTTAGGGAACTTTTTGATGTTGAGCAGAAAGAAGGGAAAAACCCAACGCTCTGAAATGAGTAGGAATACGCGGACAAGCTGTGTCTGCACGGAATTGGGGTAGTTACCAAAGACCAGGCAAAGCAGGAGTGCTCTCTGTCAGAACCACCCAAGCCCGCACAAGGGCTGTACGACCCTCCACTGCTCTCCTGCGCCAGGCAATACCTCACGGCAAGTAAGAAAACTGTGCCCAATACAGACCACAACAATGTTGTTTTCTATTTATAAATATTTATAAATCGTAAGTTAATGTCTATGAGGAAATAGTGTGCCCTGCATCTAGCAAACACTGGATTCACAGTTTTCTAAACACCCTTCTGATTTCCTCTGTCTGGCTGGGGAGAAAATCCACAAGCCCTGTTTTAGCCAGCCCCGGCTGAGCTGAAGATCTGCTCTGTTTGCTGCCTGCCAGGGCCGAGCGCGCCGGGGCTGTGCCCACACCGCGCCACTGGGCTTGGGTCAAGAGGTGGCTGCTGCCCCTCCGAGCCTGAGAGACTTCTCCTTAGGAAGGATTTCAAATAAGAGATACTCTATTACAAAAGGTTATCAAGATGTAAGACAGACTGCCGTTTTGATCCGTGGTATTAAAAACAGTTTAGATGAATCAACGTTCAGATCAATATTACAACTACCAACAAAAAAATCTTTAATTATATCTATAAGGTGTATTCTGGAGAAGTTTAACACTGCCCGGGTAGGAGGAATGAGAAAGCAGCAAGCATGGCATCCCTTTTTAACATGAATCAGAGGAAATGCAGAGCAGCCTGACGCCTGTGCTGAGCGCATTGGTAGGAATAATCATAAACAAACAGAAACATGAATAAACACCTAAGGGAAGAGTCCATTTAGCATCTATAATGAGAAGCCATACTTTTTTAAATCAAACTCTTATCTTCTAGAGTTTTTTAAGGAATCAAAGAGCATGGAGATGAGAGAAAGTATCTTTTTGATATAAACCCATTTGGATTCCCAGAAGACATTTAGCAAGATCTTAACATGAGATTTGGAGGAAAGTCCATATATAACGACTTGCTTACAAAGCAGGCGGGTGGGGAGAGGATCATTAGTTTTGCCCGTGGAGGGAAGTCGCTGTGAAGTTCTAGGGGGATCAGTTTTTGCAGCCCGAATCATCCAACACATCAATGAATACTACTGCAAAGGGAGCGAGAAGAAATACGACAGCCTGTCGCTGAGAGCGGGTTATTCAGAATCACCGTGGGCAGACCCTGCGGTAAGGGGGTGACACGGCGGCAGCATGGCAGAGGATATTCAACACAGACATGTTTAGAAGTTTTACAAGGAGAAACAGCGTTATGATCTCACACAGAGAACAACTAGCCTCGACCTGCGCACTAGCACTCAGAAGCGCGACCTTGGGAGTGTAAGGAGCTGTTCTGGATAAAACATCAGCCCACCAGCAACCGCAAAAGCACAGCTGGAGTTAGGGACTGTTAGGAAAGCACCAAGACTCCACCTGCAGCTCCCAAAGCCCCTCACGGGGTGTGATACACGCTCAGGCTCTGTGCAGAATGTTTTTACACGCCTGCGGTTGCCCGGGCATCAGCCAGGGTCCTGGAACCAGCACAGCTCCTCTGCGCCCACTCTCCAGTACAGCCCAGTTGGTCCAGGCCAGTTACCTAACCAGAGAGCTTTTAATTGCTAATCATGATTCATCTTTGCCCACTGCCTGTAGTCTCGGCAGGGACAGCGCTAGAACTGATCTTGGGGATACCCCTCTCCTCGGAGACCAAGCCGAGACCCCTGAGGCTCTTCAGCTCCAGCAGTTCTCTCTCAGCCACTTCTGCCGCAAATTCTTACAACACACACTACCAGTTCCTGCTCCTAATAACTTTCACTACTAATTGCCTTATACCCACTCATTTCTTTTCAGTTAACTTCACTACTATGGATTTTTCACAATGTTGTTATACCTTTTTTCTTTTTCTATATATGACACTAAATTGGCTACTTCCACATCTTCTGAAGTTGATGCTGTTTTAGTGGGAAAACTACATAGTTCATTCATGACAAAAATACTTTGTTCTTTGGTTCATTCAAGACTGTTATTAATATCTCAATCCTGTGATTTACCATAATTTTAATACTTACTAAAACACATCTTTTTTCCTGCATCAAAGAAAGATTTAGGATCCTGAATTTACATTGGCTTTGGAAACACATCAAAGAATAGACAAATTCAGAACCACGCAAGAACGCTTTTATTTTTGCACTATTTCCCAATAAATGAACAATCTACACAGAAAGGAATTCTTTCATGAGCAGCAGAATCAAGCTGGGTTTTCCCCAACTTTGCTGCTCATTTTTGGATTTTCTGTTACCTAATTGGGTGCAAACCTCCCTGAAGGTTTGGGGGTTAAGGCTGTTTTCTCTTCCCTCCCCGTATGCAGCTGTCGATGTCCGGTGAGAGCCAGGCACAGACTGCAGCCCGGTCCTTTGCTGACCGGGAGAGTAACAATACGCTGCCTGTCCCCTACCTCCAGCCAGCTATTTCTCATAAAAAGTTTAAAACAAACATAAATTCTGAATTCCCAACCCTTTTTAAAAAGTCCTGTGATGCGTTAAGGTTGCTGGGAGCTACGGGGGGTACAAGATGCAACCACACACTGCGTGCTTTTAAAAGCCTGGCCTCCTCAGGAACTCAGGCAAACGTATTCCATCTCTGGAGTTCACGTAGCAACATATTCTGCACTACCCCAACACAACCGCTTGTTTAAAATAACCCTTACTACGTCGATAAAAAATATGTCTTGTAATAGATGTGGGTCCTTTTCTCCAAAGGGTATCTGACAGCTTATCCAAAAGCGATGCGCTGGAACTTGTGCAGCTCTTCTCCACACCCAGCCCAAAGAGAGCGAACGGCAGCAAAACCTCAGTCAGCCCAAAGCAGTTTGCTGTAGAGCCTGGGAGGGACGATGGTAGGAGAAGTTTGTGCCACAGCACCCGGGGAGCTCTGCCTCGCGGGGAGGCTGGCAGGACGCGCCGGCTCTCGCAGGCTTCTGGATTTCACCCCATTTGCACCGATGCCACTTTGCTGCCGGTTTCCCTACGCCTGCAAACAGGAGGGGGTTTGCTGCACCACATCATGGCCCTGCAAACCGCAGGTAGCCCAGAAGTAAACAGCTGCAAAAGCGCGTTATGTGATAACTTCAGAGATCAATTCGGCAATGTAAGAAGTGATTTCAATTTATACCTACTATAAATCAATCATAAATTCAATTGCCTGTAAGCCCAAGCTGATATGACCACAATAACTCTTGCGTTAGAGACATGCATGCAAATACAAATTATTCTGAACCATATCCACAGATTCCAGGCTTTTTTATTTATTTTTTTTAAACACCTTTTAGGTGTTTTAATTTTAGCTTGTGGGCACATGAAATTACCCTGATGTAAATTCATGAGGATTAATCAAAGATAATCAAAACCTGCATATTTAAGTACAAGGGAGCATGCTGGAAATCCCAAACGGATGTTACAAGCAACAGCTTAACCTGGTTAATGCGGGCCATGAAAAAATGTTTCTCAATGCTACTAGTTATTGCTAACTTGAAAAATATTAATTACAGTGAAGATGTACTATAACTTACAGATTCTTAAGTTTAAATGCTAAACTAAGCCACAAGGAAGACTCTTGCAAGTCTCAGGCAAGTTCTCTGGAGATGTTTGGTTGCGTTTTTAAAATCCATCTCAATCTCCTACTTGCTAACATATTCACGTGCAGCCCCAGACTTAAACAGCCTAATTTGCTAGATGTCTAGGACAAAATGCATTACTCGAGCTAAGCCGTAAGGGAGGAACATTTCTTCGCTTGACTGTAGTCAGCAGTGTAGTGACTTTACCTTTCCTCTGCAGAGTCTCTGACCTTGCTTTTAAGTCCAATGTGAAATGAATTCCAAAGCACCTAATCCTCATTGTGTGGATTCAGTATTCAATAATACTTCCAAAAAAATACCTTTGAGCAGTCTGTTCATGAGAACTGATGTCGACAGGGAAGACAAAAATGAAGAGTACTAACCCTGACTATCTGCTCCAACAGGCAGACTCGGGAGGCAGGTGTGCTTCCCAGCAATTACAGGCTGCTGCACACCACAAGTTTGCTTCAAGATTTATAGTCACCAGCCTATGGTAAGAATCCCTCCCTAGCTCTTCCAAAGAACTAAACGTTCTGAGATGTCTGTGTAAATCATTGTTTAATTTTAAACAAAGGGAACTGTAGGAGAACTTAAATCTGCTGCTTATACACCCGATCTCTCTCCCAGACTCCTGACAGTTTGATGGCTTTGAAGGGTCACACCCCAAAATGCTCTAACAGGATTTCAAGTACACACCAGGACACATCTTTAAAACCTACTTAGTCAAATAACATAACTCCTAAGCAACAGTGCCATTTTAGTACTATTCCTCCTTTGTGATCTCTATTTTAAAATCTCTTGAAAGTTTCAGACTCTACATCTTCCTGTTCCTTAAATACAAGCGTAGCTTTTACTTGGGGCCCAGCTGAGGCTGCAGGACCCCAGTCTGGTGTGTGAGCGGACCCTCAAACTGGTTGTCGTATTCTGGTCAAAGCACATCATTCCCAACAGGAGGTACCGCTATCCCGTATTCATGCTTGGACAAGAAGTTAATCTTCTTGATGCTTAATAATTCTTCAGTAATTTGAGGTTCTCCTCTGATTGCAAAGCAATTGTTTAATGAACTGATACTCAGATTAACAATCAGCTTAATAAGTCACAAG
Organism: Rhinoptilus africanus; assembly: GCA_013400135.1. NCBI lineage: Eukaryota > Metazoa > Chordata > Aves > Charadriiformes > Glareolidae > Rhinoptilus > Rhinoptilus africanus. The sequence goes on along the minus strand of VXBO01010745.1, from coordinate 121,566 downwards.
AAGGAAAAACAATCATTCAGAGGTTTATGTTTTGTTATGGTCCATATGAAAGGAGTTAATACCAAGGTATTTCAGGCTCTTCTCATTCTGCCTTAGAGATGAGCAGGAATATAAGTAAAAACGTAAATAGTTTCTTTGTTAATGCTCTAAGTTTTGCACAAAACTCTGATGTCTATTCAGAAAGAAGCCTCAGTTGTCTAATCCAAGACCATTTGCACGTCCAGGTTTGCAGCAACGGAGCCCTTGTCCGGGGAATACCTAGTGGTATTTATGACTCCAGAGCGCCAGGGTCCATGCAAGTGCATCTGCAGAAGCTTCTCCTGCCTCTAATCGCCAGCGATTCACTACTCTCACCAACACAGAGACAAGGTATTTTTAAATAGGTCACAGAGAGGCTGGGTGGTAATTACAGAAAAACGTTAATCAGATTTGAGCAGGCAAGAGCTGCTTATCTCTTTCAAGAAGCCTTTCTAATATCAGGTCTTTCTTCACATCTTAGGACAAACTGACACTAAGAGTACAATGGTCACATGAAAACACATTAGAATACACAAATCTTGCTTGTCTGCCAACTCTGGCCTCATTTTGATGACAAAATACGAAACAAAACAGAGAGGAAGTATACAACGTGAATGGATTTTACTGTCGGAAGCTTACGGAAAGCCAGGCAAGAGAAAGCATGGTCACTGAATGACTGCATTCAGACAGAGGATTTCAACATTACCAGGAGTTCAGATGCTGGCTGATCAGACAGTTCAGAGGCAATCTCAGGACGTGCCACCTTGGCCAGGGGGGCCCACTGCAGCGAGCGAGGGAAGGGAAGGCGGGAGGGATGGTAAGACTCTGGTTCCTGATGGCCTTATGCCCTTAGCTGCTGCCATGCCAAGCCCACCTTACTGCACGTGCATCGGGGAGATTTTACCAGGTCGCTCCCTGCATTTTCAAGGGAGCTGTTTAAAAGGTGCAGAAATAGCGGAGGGATGTCCTGCAGCGATGCAGGTCTGCTTCCCGGAGAGAGCACGACTGAGGCAGGCAGCGTTGGCCGGCAGCTGCCGGAGGAGTTCAGAGGTTTTGAAGACCGNTCGGGGAGATTTTACCAGGTCGCTGGTAAACCAGCAGTTCAGAGGTTTTGAAGACCACCACTATTCAGAGAGATGCGCTAACCAAACCAGTCACATTACTGCATCCCTTTTCTAATTAAATGGGAAGAAATTTTGTCTCCTTACAAGTTAAATGTCCTTTTCATTGTGGTTCAAACTTATCTTTCTAGATTTCGGCAGTAGCTCCCCCTTTGCCCCATCTCCTTGATTCAAGGTCACGCCCGCCTGCAGCGTTCAAAGCTTTCAGCAATATGGCAAGACCCAGAGGATTTCCCCACTAAACTGATTTTGCAAGTTTGTTGACTTAGTTCCAGAACGCCAGATCACTGCTGATCTGCAATGCATGAGCAGTTCAGTTCACAAAACAGCTTAATGCCACTTCCTTGTCTCTGCAGCTTCTAAATACGCTTCTTCACATCAGTTTGTGCCTGTAACTATTTTTTTCTTTTTTGTGCCTCTTTTTTCCAGGAGAATCTCAGAGAAATCAGTATTAAGTACAGTACTGTTACAATTTTGCAGTTTCTGCTTTATTTTTAGTAGTTTGGTAAAGATTTCTCAGATTTTTTTTTTTCCCCTCTCTATCAAAAGCATTAAAGCATGCATTCTACCGAGACCGAGCCCCAGAACTGCAGTAGGGAGCTTTCCACTCGCACAGCTCACTCCCGAATCCTTTAGTTACCATTGTCACAGGAGGCTTTTCCGTACGGGTGGTGCAGCTGCTCCCAGGCGAAGGCAGGCACCAGCAGTGCCCTCAGATACACTGCTACAATCCAGGCTGCAGAACTCCAGGGAAGCTCTGCAGTGGTTTAAGATGCTAAAAGCTCCACAGCGGTTCACTGTGACATCCTCCTGATGCTTAGTGCTGCGACAGCAGAAGAAAATAGGTGGCCCAGTTCAGGTTTTTCTGGCACAAACGAGAGTAGCTTCAAGGTAACCCATCTTTGCTGATGGTTTAAACTGAGCCCCCGGTCTTGTGTTCTCCCTGCCAAGCTATGCTGCGGGTGGGCGGCTGCTTGGGTCGCACATCACTCTCGCAGAACTACCAAAAGGAAAACTACAAGTCAGATACTGACTAATTTGCCCTAATTTTCTCTATATTCACAAGACATAAAAAAGTGGCTTTCATCATTCACTATATTTACAATTTGTGCTCTTCTGGCTAAACTACCAGTTCTTCTAGAGGGATATTTTGCAAAACCGGCACATGGCTAGCAGTCAAACTCAGACGGGTCACAACAAGTTTTCAGATAGAATGAGAATGTGAATACCTGGCTTTGGCAATTATACATGTTCACCCCTCTTCTATCACAGACTTCCCCTCACCCCCCCAAAAAATGCTGGTTTCTGCTGAAGACAGTTGATCTCTAACAAGACAGCAAAGGATTGATACAGCAAAATCTTGCAGAGCCTGGAATAGCTGCCAAATTCAAGAGGCTGTTGGGAAATAAAAACAACAAACATAGGCCTCTTAGGAAAACCTGGTTTTGTTAAACAAGGTCACAATGCCTTTTTTTTTTTTTTTAGTTCCTAATCATTTTTTGTTACATGTTCCTACCTCTGCAGAGTAGGGAGACCAGGTACAAGTTTTTCCATTTTACATTTTCCCCTTTGGATTTCTACAATAGTTCTTTTGCAGCAGCAATTAGTATTTGCTGTTGTTTAAAAAGAAAAACCCTACAGAAATAAAGGAACAGTATGACTCACAGAGAGACCAATAATTAGGTCATGTGTTCAATTAGTTTTCATGCTTAACTAGTTACTCTTTAGGAAATGCTCAACCTTTGATGTACAGCAGGCAACTTACCAATTAATTAAGCAATGCAAGGAACGAAACCTCAGAAACCGTATCAAAGCCCAGAGATATCTAATGAGGGAAACAACAGCATCAACAACAGAAAACATGCACAAAAAGGCAGAGGCTTTAAATTATCTGTTTCAAGTATCTTGGCTGCATTTCCTTTGAAATTAAGAGAAAGCTGTCGGGAAGCAGACTAGAAGAGAGAAAGAAGCAGCCTCATTTGATCAGAAAAGCATCACTGTTTCCTTGAAGGCTTGCCACAAAAAGTATAATCTATCCTTATTGTACGAGATGTCTCCTCAGAGACCGTCACTCACTGGTGGATGCAAGCTGCAAGAGGCATCCCACACCACAGCGTATTGGATTATGGAAAAAAAAAAAATAAGGAAACCTCAATTTACAAACCTGCCTAGTTGAGCACAATGGGACATACATACTGCTGAGAGTGCCAACCTGGCGTCAGGAACCTGGGGGAAAAGATAACAGAGAGCCATAGCTTAACTAACTAACATTGCTGTGAATGCCCATGTGAAAGAGCCAGCCGTGCCTGCTGGGGGTTAGTAGCAAGTTTCGCAGCTCCCTTGGGCCCACTTCAATAAAAGATTGCTGCAGTCGCTCCTCCTTGATCGTGTCACATCTTTGAACTGAGTGAAAAAATGGGTACAACCACATAAATTAAATGGGCTGAAAGACCTAAAACATGCCTAGACCTGCCAGACTAATGGGTTCAGATATGTTACTGCCTGTCTCTTAATAAGTGACACTAGTGCAAGTAATGGAGCATCAAGAAGAGAAGTGCATAAGGGACAGCCAGGAAACTGCTGCGTGGCAGTGGCCACACCACTCTCAGTGCCCAGGGATGCTGCAGATGCAGGCATTCACAAATATCGCAATTTTCTTTCAAGCCATCCCTTCCCAAAGGCAAGACTGGGAAAGTTTCTGTCAGAGAATGAAGAGTACTGCAAAAAGCACCTGGTGTAGGAGTGCTGCTGGGATTCATTTGGACTCATAAAAATAACAACAGGAGCACCAACATTATTGAGCAAGATGAGAGAGAGGAAGAAAAAGTCCTGTGAATCTTCTGGTCAGTTTAGAGTTAAAGAAAGAAACTGATCAAAAGCCATAGCCAGCAAAAAGAAAAAAATTCTATAATTTCATGCAAATTTAATAAGCATATGCCTCAGACTACTTCATACCAGATCTTGAATTACGTAAACTGTGCATCATTCAACCTACAGTCCTGCCTTCGGCTACACAGACCCATTCTCAAAGGCATATACACAGGAATGGAAACGACAGAAACTTTATTGTCTAGGGAAGGCTGGGAGCCAAGTAACGAGATGTCCATTATGAGAAAAAGGGGGAAAAAAAAGAAAAAGTCTGGCACCCTCCTAAGAACGAAGCCAGCAATCACAGATCGACCTCACCTCATCGCATGCTGTACAGTAACGCACACAACGATCATTTTACAAGGGGTAACTGGTGCTTTTATACAGACATACTGCAGCTCAGTTCAGAGAGCTCCAGCCAAGATGCAGAAAAACACACTCTCTCAAGCCAGCCCACAAGAAAAGGAAGAGTGCGCTGTGCAGAGGAGCAGCAGAAAGCTGAGTAACACCTTCATCCTCTCCACTAACCCCTCTGCTCCAGCCCTGCTGAACGTTACCGCAAAGAACCCGTGTCCCAGGCTCTGCTGATAAATGGATGTAAACTGAGACTTAAGTAACAGTAACTTCTGCTGATAAAAATCCCCAGTAGCTACTGCATCTCCATAAACCATCTCACTGCAGCAGCACTCGGAATTCGCAGTCTATTATTCCTATTTTCAAGCAAAGTCTGTTGACTTTTAAGCTAAGGAAAATTCCTGCCTTTTGAATGGCATAACATGCAATGCTGCCAAGAAAACTAAATTTGCATCCAAACAACAGGGAAAATATTTGCTACTTACTGGCAGCACAAGCAAACTAGTGCTCTTGCTGGTCGCTCACCCCAGCATTGCACCTAGCACAGGCAGTATTCTGCGGTGGGTAGTAAGTGAAGATCAGCAGCAGAGAAATACCATCTCAACGTGATCGATTTCTTATCTAAATACTTTAAATACAGAGCATGTGAGGAATCCCCACGAGAAATGTGAAGTATTTCATTTGGGGCAATTAAAGGGATATAATGTTCTGTCTCAGCTAAAGGCTCTCCCTTCTCATGGTGTTCTGGCACCGCCTGACAAACTCTTTAATCCAGGCCCGTAACCACCAAGCCCCAGTTCTGCCCAGTCCCACTAGCCATCCCCAACTCCCTCAGGCTGCAGGTTCCCCACAGGCCTGGCAGCGAAGGTTTCCCCCTCCAATCCATGGGGTCCAGGCTCTTAACTTTCACTCCCTTTTCCTCCTTTCACTCTGGGCTGCTTAAGCAACCCCTTTTATCCCCTGTAATTGAGCCTGCTTTCCAGATTACCCTCACATTTAACCCCTTCCATGCCCAGTGAAACTCAAAACTCATGACCCAAAGTAACATTAGAGAAGAGCTCTCTTCTTTTATTTCCACTTTTTCACTAGCACTTAAATTATCTTTGCACTGAATGGCAGTAACTCTTACTCATTCAGAAAATTCTTAATAAAGACAGATAAAGCCTACAGCTTTGTCATCTCCTACTCTCTTCCCCCAGTAAAATTTTCATTTGAGAATTGCAATGAAATGACTGAATATTGTTTAACTGCAGTATTTTGCAGATGAAACAGCAGCTGAAGTGGTTTTTACTCCTGCAGTACACAAATTTATGTAGCTACACAATAATAAAGCAAAGTCTTAAATTTAATCAGAACAAATACTTCAAGCAGTGGCAAGCTGATAAATTATTTAGAAAGGGGCTCAATAAGACCTGGAAGGAAACATGCATCTGTGCAGCCTGGGAGCTTCCAGAAACAAAGAATTTTCATGCTTAGCTATTTTAAAGCTTTTTCACCAAAGCTGGCTGTATTTCACTAAAACAGACACCTATTTGAACAACATCCTATGAGGACTGCGCTGAGAGTGATGTCACAGGACTTTTCACACAGTATTTATTACTGACGTGACCCGTTTACCAGTAGTTCTCACCATTTCTGCATTCACAGTAAGACACCGGCCACAGGCACTTCCTAGTGTAAGGACCCACACTAACCACCTGGCAATATTGCCTCTTTCAGAAGATTTTAATGATTTGGTCTTTTTTTCAGACTGCCTAGTTTTCCCCAAATTGTCTTCCTTCCATCAATTCCTCAACCATTCCAAAACACTGAGAAACAGACAAAACTAGATGTATTAGTATTTATATGAAAGGCCTAGGAAATTCAATAATGTTCCTATTGTTTTATCGCAGATGGCACATCAACTTCTCTTTATTACTGCAGAAAACTCAAGAGCCCTGTGGAGTGCAATAAACCAGTACGTGTTCAGCTTCGCAATGTTTCAAAGGGCTGTGATTTACTGTTGAGAACCAGGCACCTCGCACGCAAACATCTGAGCTCAGTAATTGCCTCATGTTTTGTGCAAACTCTACAAGGCAGCGTGAGGTCAGCCCACACAGGGTACCTGCTGCTTCTCGACGCTTGTCCCTCATTCCTCAGTAATACAGACTCTGTCATTAAAGAGCACAGAATAAGGTTTGTTTTCACCTTTGCATCAAGATGTGTTACTCTCCTATTTGGTTTCAGACACTATTTGAATTTTCTGACAAATTCTTGGGCTGCTAGAGAGAGATTTAAAAAAAAATCGTCAACGTACCAAGAGGAAAAACGCAAAAGTAAATTCTCTTGTCTTAAATATATACCATGTATGTTTCAAGACAAGTTCTTCTTCTATAAATAGCCAAGCAAAACACTTCAGAAAAAAGTATACCCACTAAAAAGAGTACGTCTCCTCAGGTAATACATTCAGCTTTTACTGAATGATACTCAGTTCCAGCCAGTCAATCCTGAATAAGGCGGCAGGGAAGTATCAAACAAAGGCAAGAGAGAAGGACTGGTAGGAGCTGTATTTACATCAAATTGCTCTGAATATACTACTATTTCCACCAAGTCTGAGGTAGAGGGAGGAGGGACTCACTGCACACAACAAACAGCTTCTCCAGCCGCCTTTCACAACACACGCCAACCCGTCTTTTGGTCAAAAATATTCTCAGCAGTGTCTGGCAAAAGAAGTTTCTATTTCCTCCTGCAAAGGTAATCTCAATGGCACTTGTCCTTTATCTGAAGTATTAGTCCTTTGGGAAGGAATGGAAGACTTGGGGGAACACAAACCCCATGTTCTCCCTGTAGGAACAGGGATGTTCAGAGCTTCCAGGTTCCAGACCCGAACAAAGCATCAGCAGTGGCAATCTATATTTATTGATTTTATAAGTTATAAAGAAACAAGTAAATGAATGTAACCCATCGCAGTTTAAACTGAAAGACCGATTAAAAATACCTACGGGCACTGCTAACACAAAGGCCTTCCCAGGCAGTCGTCCCATACAGAGGACAGGAAAAGACCAGTAGCGTTTCCAATTGCAGACCATGCTCTTAAACTATGTACCAACAGGCTGTACAGAGACACTCAGTAGATTATTTATTCATTAAATGAAGTAGTGAGCAATGTTATAAAATATAGTCCTGGTGCTGGCAAAAACGCACATGATTATTATTACTGAAGACAATCTAAAAAGAAGAGAAGAAACAATGTCTCCTTAAAAAATGAAGACTGGGTCAGTACACACACTACATCGTAAGGAAAAAAATACTAAAGCAAATCTACAGGTAGGTTCATCCAGTGAAGTTACTATTTCCGTTTGGGTTATACATTACATGCTTATAACGACAAATTTACGATTTAATAGTCAGTAGTCCAGGTACTTTGAAGAGGAATATTGGAGCCAAACTGCCTCGAGTGCACAGGCAGGGCCATGAACACACTGGGGAACGCTGGCAGTGAAGATGATACTATAGTCTGGGGGTTGTATCTGTTTGGAAAACGCTGCAGATTTCATTCTTTAGCTCTTTCTGTCTTTATTTACAGAAACACATGAAACTATGGAATGGAAATACCCACAAGCAAAACACTTCCCCAAGGTGAAAGTGAGATATTACAAACCAGGAAACACACAGTCTGTAGCTGCTTGTGTCTTTAGCTCCTGCTTTGTGCTACTGCTATCCAAAACATTCCGGTTCAAAAACAAATACACACATTATACTTCAGTCAGAATTAGCAGTTACCGAAGCTCTGAAATTGTTTTTCAACAAACCCCAAAGCCTTCCTCAGCTACTAACCGCACAACCTTCATTTGTTCCAAAGCATAAAACCAGTACTGCTGAGTGCTGGGACACACAGTTCTGTACCAGCCAAGGCCAAACACATTTTTACAACAGAAGAAACTATAAACTCTGAATGAAAAACTTCAGAACATCTCAAAAATGCAATAAAGTTAGAGGAACCTAAATTTGAAAAAAAAAACACTGTAGGACTTAGTACTTCAAACAAACACCCCGGACATGATCAAAGCAAGTGCTTGCCAAGAGGGGCAGCGGCTGGGGAGCTCCCAAGTCTGGCAGCTCGCAGGAACGTATCGACACTGACGGACGACGGGAGCCTCAGCCACTGCCCGAGCAGCATGCCACAGCCCACGCACGCCGCTTAGTTCTCAGTCTGGGTTGAACGTTACCGCGACAGAGGATCACAGCTACTCCTGCCCAGGGGAAGCCTGAGGAACACTTACCCGCGGCTGCCAGTTTTCATACTGCTTCTGCAAGTTCGCACCAATGGTTTCCAGAGCTTTCTGAGGACCCATCGACAGAGGATCTAGGAAATAAAATATGAGTATTTTTGATTACCACTCAATCACCCAGCTTGACAGGAGGCAGAAATTATTCCCAATTCTATGCGCATTTAAACCTTTAGCTACTCTGAATTATGCTGCTGTAAAATCCTGTCGCATGAAGGGGGCTATACTTTTATATTTTCGGCCAATTTTAGTAATTATCCCACAAATCCAGATCTACAACCTGGGAGACCAAAGGCTACATCGAAGCACAGACACCACCATGCTTTGCAGAAGAAAGAAGCCAAAAGCCTTCCACGATTTCCCTTTCCAGTGTTCCGCTTGCAAGAAAGACCGTTTAATGATATTTAGCTTCCTTTTGTGCATTCAATTCCAAATTCATAAACATTACATTTTTCATGCAATTTACTTGGGTGCAACACCCAAAAATTATCCCCAAATTCCTCACTCACGTACAAATTAAATACCATTCAAGACTCAAATTTTGAAGACTTCTCTCAGTAAGTTAATAAATACAATTTTGTTTTGAAAGACAGGAGAGGCATAACAGTTTTTTCTTTTAATACTGAAAAAAAGATTTCTATTGTAAATAATGACAAAAAATTAAATTGGTTAAATATTTGATGCTAAACATTTTTTTTTTGATGAATGCAAATCCTGCTTCATTTACTTCCTCTGCTTATTGCTTCAGAGATTATATGCCATTTTCAATTTTTAAGAAGTTAATTTTATCACCAGTTAATTACCACCATCCATACATACCGATACAATTTCAGCTTCTGTGCTTTATTCAAAAACCGTGGCCATATAATTGACACTATTAACAAGTTTCAAAAAAACTAGAAGCTAATATTTTGCAATTTAGTATACATCATTTTAAAAGCATTTAAGCAAATTAATGAAGTTATTTTTTTAAAAATCTTTACAAATACCTTCTACCTTGTACTGTTAGAAGCAAAATATAATAAAGCAGGATGAAAGCAGGATTTTATGAGTTATTTTTCTTAAATGAATGAAAGCTAGGATCTTACTTAAATTTTACTTTTATAGAAAGATTTACGGTAATGAGAGTATAGCATTTCTATTTTCCCAAGACAAACACAAACAGCAGTAAATTGTCTGCAGCGTCCCCGCTGCCTGACCAGAGCCAGCCCCCGCAGGGGACAAGCAGCCGGTCCCCGCACTCCCTGGCACTGCCGCGGTCTCTGTCCCTCTGAACCCCAACTGTCCCCTCCCTGTTTAAGGCGAGCAGAACCCCTTGAGAAGTTGAACAGTAATCCCCCAGAAGTATCCACACCACCACATAACATCATTTGTTAGTTAACATGTCATTAGCTACTGCTCAAATTTAAAAAAGGAAACAAAAAATAGCATAAACACATCAGACTTTTTTCAGTCCTTAAATGGACCAAATTGAACTTCAGAAAAATAAATTAAAATTACTTCACATGCGCTTTGACAGCAGAGGAATGTAGTTTGTGGACTCTGGAGCGCCTTCAGAGTAATTGGCATTATTAACAATACCCTTTATACAAAAATAAAAGTACACTAGTGCCAATCCAAAAGCCAAACAATGGAAACAAATTATTTTCCTAAACATAGCTCATGCCACCGCAGTGATTACGTGAGCTTTTGGCCTCCCTGGTGCGTGTATATGTAAGGCTAGGGAAGGCCAGGACACCTTCAGTATAACACGGCACGGAGCTCTCTGCGCCTTACGTGGTGCCAGGTTGACTCTGTAGCACAGATACCAGCTAAGGCTTAGTTCTGGAAAAAATCAAAACACTTCAGATGTTCTAAGGGTGCGTCTGGAGGGGACAGTGAGAACTGCAGCCGGCTCTTGTCCACAACTGCGACAGCGACAGCCATTTGTCACGGGAGTTCACAACTTGGTGATCTCAGCTCAGCTGTGAACAGCAGCAATTGCACCGGAATTTCCACACCTTCTTGCTCGTCTGACAAAGACATCATGTTTCCATAACACACCCCATTCGCTTCCCTTGAAACTGTTGTATAGAAGAGGTAAAAACAGGCGATATTTTTGCAATTACCTTTTTCAAAAATCTAAAGAAATGGAAATAAGTACTTGTGTAGATATACACACTAAAAATTTAATTTAAAAACTGCATTCAAAATTCTCTTTGTTGATGATAATCACTAATAACTTTATCTTAATGACTCTGCAATGCTCCTCATTCTCTTTGCTCTCTACTCATGTATCAATGAGAAATGAGAGCTGTTCTCTCCGCTGAAGAGATGTTAGTGCATGCTCATGGCTTTTTAACTGCTTTAAAGTCATCAGCATTTTTAGGTTTAAAAAAATGAGATGTTTTGATTCACAAAGCAGTACGGCAAGGTTAGAAATAAGACAAATACTGAAATTTTTTAAGAATAAATTCAGTTTGTGCAATGATTCATTTGCTATTGCAACCTATCATAAACCCCGGAGTTCAGGATTACAGCACTCTGAGCGTTACTTGCTGAAGACTGAACATTTTTCAATTCCTAGATAAAGAACAAACCTCTCATAGAAAGCTTTCTTACACGGTATTTCCTTCTAATATTGCTTTGGATTTGTCTTATCTTGATAATCAGACTTGGATCTCCAAAACCAGGGGAACTTTTCATTTCTTAACAAAAACCTAGGAATTTAGTCCAATGCTGCATCAAAGTAGTGAGTAGTGGAACTGCTGGCAAGGTATTTTTGGGAATAATTCGAGGTCTTTTGAATTCATGATCCCAGTTAAGACAGCCTCACAGCAGCCACCTCAACATGCAGTAAAGTCCATGCATTTTACAAAAATTTATTTCTCTCTTGTGTGATGCAAGGTAATTTTAAACCTTTGCAGATTACGGTACTCTCAAGATGTTACTGCTCTGAGATTCCCTTAGATATTTATAAATCTACAACAATTAAGAGAAAGTTATGTAGCTAATTAACAGCTTTTTTTCCTTCATGCTATCTTATTTTAGAATAAAGCAGAAGAGATGACCTATGGCAGTTACTGCTGGACACTTAATTAACTCATGTAAACACAGTGAAATGAGATGCCAGACTTCCTTTTGTTCGCCCTAGTTTTAAGTCTAGGAAACACACCGCTTTAGGACCACTAGAGATGCTGTAGCTCAGTACTTGTAGGACTAACAGAGTTTGCTGGAGCTTGGAAGTTCTCAGGACTTACCGATCCAACACTCCAGACGGGCGCAGGGAGTTGTTTTCACCACATCAGGAGGGTCCACACCGACATTTAGGCACAGAACTAAGGCAACACTAACAGTCTTCATCTGCAAAGACAGACAATAAAATGTCTACTTAGTGTAGAAACAAAATCAATTTTCACTTGTGTTGGAATTTTACCACTGCTATAACTTTTGAAGGGTTCCAACGACGATTTGTTATCTGCTTTTTAATACAGACTATTTTAAGCAAGGCATGACTGATTACATTTTTCTTTTTTTTTTTCTTTTTTAAATAGAACAGTACACGATTTTACATTACTATCTTTATTATTATTTCCAGAGCCCATTCTTTTATAGAGCATGGAAAAAGACATCACTGGACTTCTGCTACTCATTTTAAATTAGTCATTGTCCAACTGAAATATATTATTAAAACATGAGAAGATGCTATTCAGGGTTCCTGATCAATATTAGAATATAGTATGTCCTCTCTAATATTAAAACTAAAATCATTACAAGGGAAAAACTCCCAAGTGACCAACCAAACCAAAACAAAATGTTTAGTCTATTTTGGTTTTGTTTTGTTTTCTTTGCATGTTAGTTATCCTGGATATTCTTATTTTAGGACAAACCACGACTTGGCTCCCCTTCCTGGTTTGCCTAGAGCTGCTGCCTCAGCACCAGCCCCGCAGAACCCGCATTCAGACAGGCTTCTGCCGCCACCGCGCACATACAAAATCCAAACTTACTGATACCTTACCTCTGACCAAAAAGCTGCATTAAACCAACAACTAACTGGTTTAACTACGGCCAGGTAAAAATATTGCTGGAAAATTATTACTACCCACCTTTATGCTCTTTTCTAAACTCCCTCATCGTAACACCTAAACCAGAGAAGGAAAACGAAAGAAGTAACACAGCTCCTGGTACTTCTGCCGAATGCTGAGCACTGCCCTGCTCGCCTGAAGCAAGGCCACCTTCATCTCCGCTTCCCCACCTTACCCTTCCTTTTTTTTTTTTTTTCCTTTGTTTAGAAAATAACTTCATCCAGCAACCACCGCCCCGGTTTTACAGAACCCCTCACAAAGGTCTCACTGGGGGGTCACTACAATAGTGACTCCAAAAAAAAACCCCATCCTACAACTTCTGCAACAAAAACCCAACACATTTACAAATGTAACAGGCACACGTGACATTTTTTAACCAGGTGCACTTCTTGTGAACAAAGTTACTTCAACATCCAAGTCCTGGATGATTTACCTCCTGGTCCAAACCACACATGGAGAACCCATGACCCCCACAAAGGACACAAGATTTCTCCTCCAGCTCAGGGATGGCATGCCACTACGCTAGGAGTTATTCTCAGGACATAGATACGTTGAGGAAACGGTTTCAAATTGCACCAGGGAAGGTTTAGATTGGATACTGGGAGAAATTTCTTCTCGGAAAGGGTTGTCAAGCGCTGGCCCAGGCTGCCCAGGGAAGCGGCTGAGTTCCCATCCCTGGAGGGATCTAAATGCCGGGCAGACGCGGTGCGGAGGCACGTGGACTGGTAGTGGATTTGGCAGTGCTCAGTTAATGGTTGGACTCAATCTTAAGGGTCTCTTCCAACCTAAATGATTCTATGATTTCCAAGGTAACAAAACAATACCCAGCACTAATAATAGTTCCCAACATTTTCATTTTTCAATTAATCCAGTAAAAAAAAAAAAATCTGTGTATTATAAAAATGGCCTGATTTTTAAAAGTGATGAAGCAGCTCGTACCTGACAGAGCTACTGTACATAAGTGGCAATGGACAAAAGCAGCTCCCTTTAGTCTTAAAATTAAGGGTCAGATTTTTTAAAATGCCTTCTACCCAGTAAAACAGGTGTCTGGCACCCAGTACTTCAGTGCCTTACTCTTCCTCAGCAAGTGCACCCGGCTTTCTTCCTGCTCACCTATTTCACGTACAGTATTGGCTACTGCACCACTGAAAACATCACATTAATTCGACACCGCAATAAATACTTGTTACAACATGCAATCTGAAACCCCTTTATTCCTTTTAAGAAGATAAAAGATAAGGAAAGAATTTCATTTAGAAAGCAACACCTTTCAAGATTATTTAGTGTCATCTTCTCCTGCCTTCACTTTCCCAAAACCCATCGAATATGCTTAAAACACTCAGGGACACACAGTCCCTTGTCGGGACTCTTGGCGTGACCCGCCTGTGCCCCAGGCAAAGGTAAGAAATGAACAGCATTTAACAAAAGATGTTAAGTAGGTAATCCTTCACAATTTCAAGCAGCATAGAAGTTTTACATACCAACTCTGCACATTTGTCAAGAATACTAGTGTTCAGCAGTACGATCCGGGAGAAGATGAAAAAAAACAAAACCAAAAAACACCTCCCAAAAAGCCCACACCCCAACATAACCACAAACCAGCTGCGGGTTACGGAACCGCTTGCACCGCCGGAGCTTTACCCTGCACACAGGGACACCTTCCCAGCATGCGACACCCCATCCAGTTCAGCCGCCTCAGAACAACATGGTGCTGCAGCAGGTTCGAGAGCACAAGCATCCCTAAAAGTAACCCCACGCTGGCAAAAAGGCACTAAAGAGCCAGAAGGAAACGAAGAAAACTATAGGACAAAATAACTTATTAGAAGTGAAACCATACAAATCATTCTTTCAAGAGAAAGTATCCTGCCAAACAATCTTTTCTGTCTCTTTTATTTATAGTTGCCCATTTGTGGTCTAATACTGACTTATTTTTCAATATTTTACTAGTAATGTCTGATCTGTGACTTATGCTGAGCAGGCTGATATTTATTTTCTATTCCCAAGTTCTGTGTTTTAAATAAGCATTTCTCCTTGAAAACAGACAGCAAACCAGTAATGAAAAGTAAGAGTCTAACTGATCCCAAAGACAAATGGGGTGATTTCCCCCCTGCCTACCTCCCCACAAAGGATGTAAAGGATTATACTTCACGACTATTTGTTCTGCTAATAAAGAGCACATCTTCAGTAAGAATTACAGCCCTCTCACACTCCCCTCTGACTCCTACTCAACATCCATCTAGGATCTTGAATCATTACAAATCAAAAGAAACCCTGAGCCCACGAAACAGAATAACGCTTTTCACATTTCTAGGCTGTTTTGGAACATACAACCAGAAATTTCCCAGCATATTTAAAGCTTCTTAATACAAGAAGTACTAGGACATTCCCATCTGTCATTAAGACAGTGGAAATTTTCTTTTCTACAGTTCAAGAATATATCCACCAGAATAGATTTCAATGGATTTTTGTTAGAATTTTAAAATGAAGCATAAGAACATTTGGCAAGCTTCTGGGAAAACCTATATCCAAAATGCTTTCTCAGCAAAGGCTCAGGATGAAAACCACAGAAGCTCTTACTGTGGGCTCTTCTCTATATAGTGTAATTTGCATTTTTTAAAAAAATTGGATACAATTCACAACTTTGTATTGCCTTCAATTTAAAATGATTTAATAACTCTGGGTCAGAACCTGCAATACTTAAATTGCAAAATCCATTCCACGAAAAAGCTCTTCCTGAGAAGTAGTGGTCCTGAATTCATACCCCAAACCCATGAGGAATGGGAACACATGAGCAGAGGTAGTTCTGTGTCTCTCCAAAAGAGAAGCAGCTTATTAAAGCATTTGACATTAAAATGTATATATTATACTAAACATCAAAGGACTTGTAAAATATTTTTAATTCTCCTTATCACATTTTGAGACAAAACAGACTGCAAAAGATAGAATAACATCATACATAGATAGACCAAAATGAGTGCAATTTCTGCAGTTATTTTCAGCTAGAAAAAAAACATTACATTATCTTCCTAAGCATGGTTTTGATCAAAAACCTTAAGTTTTATCAACATAGGGAGTTGAACTGATCCTATTGTGGCATCCCTGGAAGTAATTCCAGTGCATACTGGAAGCGAGACACCCTATTTCATCAGTTGCTAAAGATTTCTTATAGCTAAGTAAGAACAGGGTCAGCAACTAAGAAAGAGTCATATAACTGTTTTATCGTCTAGTTTAAGTAATACCAAGAACAAATCAGTCAATCAATTTATGATAAATTTTGCATTTTGTGGTAAGACCCTCACCTAGCATTTTAGAATGGATGTTTTAAAACCCATAAATATTTTATTTCTACACTGCAATTTGCAAGCTGGAAACTTTCTGTTCAAACATTACACAGATGAACACTCAACCGTCATAAACCTGCCTGGGTTTATGCCAATGAGTTAAAATTGCTTCACAAACACAAGATTAAGTCAGCATTAAACATAAAATATATGCTCCTACGTTATTTTACAGAGCTGAGGGTGAACTTATCAGAATTAAATACAAATACTGAGACAGATTTCCAGACCGAGAAATCTTCCTGTCTGTCTCATTCGGGAATCTTCATTGGCCAGCAGGCTCAATTCTGCCTGCTTCTTCAGTAACTTCATTCCCTTCCTAAAGGCTTTTTTTGGACATTTTTCTTTATATGCATTTACACAGACTTAATACAAGCCACTCAACCAAAAGGCAAAACCAGGTAGATGCTCTACAGATCAGTCCAAAATGTTAACTGTTTTGCAGCCATGCCATTAAATACTTCAACAAGGACTTCTCTAAACAGTGCGCAGTTAACAGCAATATTTAGCAACACAAAACTTTTTTATCCCTTTGGACTTTCAGTTACAGACCATTCTCCAACACCCAGAAAAATCACATTTTCTCTTTCCCAAGCTTTTACTCATAGCACCCACACCCGGCAGGCTTTCTCCCAGCAAGGTGGCCTCCAGCAGCAAGCCACACGTTCAGCTGGAGCGGGGCTTTTCTGGGAGTGATGGGACTCACGGCAGATCAGCCACGGGAGAAGATGGGCATCCTGAACCCTGGAAACTTCCCATTTCAGGCTCACAGTGAAGAGGTGACAAGTGGCAACACTGTCCAAGCACTCTCTAACAGCACAGGCATCGCTCCCAAGGCTCAGGCACAAAACACCGCTGAGGAATGCCAGTTTGCAAATCAGCTGGTGAAAAGGCTGACAATTTTGAACAGGCAGATAAAGCCTTGACCTTCCTGGTCCACTTGATGAAACACCACCACACAAACCCAAGGAAGGGGTTCTGGAGGGAATGACTCTGGCAGAAGGTATCCCACATGTACAGGACTCCTCTGCTCGGAAAACAGGCAAAGGGACCCAGCTCCTTGCTGCAGCAGCAGGGTCTGTCCCACGCACTGCCCCTTGAGCCATCACTTCACCATCGAGCTCTGATTTGGTACCTTGACAATCAAATGTTACTCTCTTTTTTTAACGGATCTTCCCTTTAGCAGGCCAAATACCAAAACAAGAGAGATGTGCCAGTGCTCTGCAGCTCACCTGTAACATTTGCAAGGTAAAACATCTAAAAAGGAAGAGCTTTCAGTTTCAAGGAATTTTTTTTTATATATAAAGTTTAAGAGAAATAAATTTTCACTAAAAAAAATCTCTCTGTGCTTCTCCACAGCGATAAAAATAGTAGAATGCAAAGAAATACTTCAAGTTAATATTAATAATTCAACACCTCTGCAGGTAGTCTTCAGCCATCTGTAGCCCAAAAGGTCAGCTCTTGCTGTGAGCGTTGTGACAGCATACACTAGATTCCCAGATCAACTCCTCCTTAGGGTTTGCGTTCCTTTTCTAACCTCTGTATTCTGCTCTAATACTATGAATTTTCTTCAGAGGTTTATGATGTCCAACATGCTCGTTTACCCAGTGAATGCAGCCACTACGCAAAGTTCAAGAGCAGTCAGTAACGCTAACACAGCTCCTCGTAAAACAGACCTCTAACTGCCGGCTTCACCACTTACTTTATAGGCACTGCTTACACTTGTAGATAAATTACTGCTGTCCATCAACACGCGAGATACACACAGACACCTCCCATTCACTTGCTCGGAGAGCAGCGTGCATCTTCTCCGTCTGGTAGGGAATGATACCAACTGACGTGCTCTGGCCTGGCCACCTCAGGCGCTGCAGGTGCGGCAGGGATGGAGGTGGTGGTGCGGGGCAGGACTGCTCCGAGGACTGGAAACTACAAAGTCAAGTAGGCTGGTTGACTCGGTCATAGCAAAGCATCAAAATATTGCCTTTAAGCCACTGCAAATGGTGTTTTCTTGGCCCTGCCAATCGTCTCTTAAAAATTATGAAAAAATAATAGGAAGTAAGTATTTTACTTCTATGATCTTTGCTGTCTTTATACAATATGCATAAAGAATAACAAGAGACATTTTCTAGATGTTAGTCCTCATTTGATCTGTGACAACGGCTTTCCTTCTCACCTCAGCACAACTCTCTCTCTGCTTTGCATTCTGCACAGGCTTCTTTTCAGCATTCCACCACATTCCCACTCCTGTCTAGCACTGTCTTTAAAAAGGTGTCCATCGTGCCATGCATTGCCTTACTTCATCTTCAGATCTTCCTTACAAACTACTATTTCAAATTATTCCTAGACAGCACTTTTAGATCTTTTAACAACTCAGTAATACGCGCTACACAACACACATTTGGTCAGGAATCACACTGTCCCATTTAAGCAGAACCCTTGAGCTACAGCCAACTCCACTAAATTAAAATAACTTTTTCAAACAGGAAGATTCCTGAGCTTACGGGAGCAAGTAGAGAAAATTATAAGGACAAGATCACGTTCCTAATTTCAGCTGAAGCCTCAGGAACACAAAGATGAAGGTGTCTGGTTGTATTTGAGAGCTGTAGGGTACAGAACACTGTCCCCCTGCCTAATAAGGCTCAACCACTGGATCACTTTGAGGGCTTTAAGTTTCTTATTGCTGATGCCCCACGGAAGAACGGGAGAGGCAGGAGAAGTCACTGAGGGAAGACAATCAAGCTGTTCACAGCATACCATGCTGTAGACTGTGCCCCTTCTTGAGGTTGCCAGAGTACAGGGGAGTCAGGCAGGGGGACAGCCAGGGAAACAGAGCTCCAGCCAGCCAGCTGCAGAGAGCGACAGAACAGCTCAAATCATCCCTCCTACCACAGCTGATCCCGCACGCCTCTGGGGCACTGCTCCTCCGCGCTGCAGAGCACAGCGCCAGCGACGCTGCTGCTTCGTCCCCTACCCAACAAAAGCTACTCCAGCTGTAGATCACCCTGCCACAACGCAGCGAGAATAAATAAATAAATAAAAATACAGAAGTGAAAATACAGGTGAGAGCGGCACTGGTAGAATCACGGAGACAAAAAGTCAAAATGGAACTCTTCAAGCCCTGAGCCCATCTGCCACCTTTTGTATCCCACAGCACAGCTCTGTACTAAAGAATGCCATTGACACAAATCTGGTTTTGTTAAGTACCTAATTAGATAATTTATCTGAAGTACATTCTTTATGGAAGAACAGAAGAGCAAGACAAACATCTTGGGTTTACCAAATTTACTTGGAAATGCCAGTTAAAGCTATGAGACAGAGAGAACAATCAATATCTCCCTCAGTTACCCATGGCCTTACTATGCTGTCACCTTCGGAATCATTCAGGGTAGAAGATCAGCACAGCAGCAAGCCAATTAAAACAACATCTCAGAGAGAAAAACACAATCGAAACCCCAAAACTTCCAGAAAAACCTACATAACCCATAGAGACAAACAAAAACGAAATCCCAAGGAAGCCTGGTGTCCTTGAATTTCTCTATCAACACAAAGGCAGAGAGAAGAAATGTAAGAGCCAGAGAGGCATTAACAAAGCATTTCTCAAGCACTCGCATAACCTTCAGTCTCTCAACTACGGGAACACACACAATGCCAAAACCAAGAAGCGGTAGTTGTCAGCAGAACAGATGTTTCACAGTTTTCTCCACGAGAGCTCCAGGCGAAGCAGCCCGCTGCCATCTGGCCACGTACCTCTGCACCAGGGTTCTACCAGCGGTGATTAACATTTGCCACACTTCAGAAATTAAGAGGAATAACGTCATATAGTGATACATATTTTTAAATTCTTGCAATCTCCAATAATAGCACAGCACTTATGTGTATCTTTCAAGGTATATAATTTTTTTCATTGTCTGCTATTCACTACTTTCAAATTTTGACAAACATGCTGGGGGGGCCAGGAGGGGAATCAGCCACTACAACACCTATGTTGAGTTTAAGTAGCAATAATTGCCTAACTCCTCTCCAAATACCATGTGCTCAGCAGCACAGCAACACCAGTCTCCAAGACCACCCTAGTCTCCAAGACAATAAAAAAAAGCGCGTTGGATATAAATATGTATTCTTTCATTGCATTTTTTTTAATGTAGAAACACATATATACGTATTTTCTGTCATTCCATTTGCTAATAGTGAAGTCTCCCCCCACTCTAAAATTATCTTTGCACGTGACAACATTGTCAGCTCCTTTCCCACACATTACACTGCACTTCTATCACTTATTACTCATATTGCAAATGTAATTAAAATGCAGTGCACTCAGGGAGCTATTTAAGGAAATAAGACTCCTGGACATTTCTGTGTATTAGCCACTAAAATTTTAGATTTACAAAAACTATTTTCTTCCCCACCCAACTGGTACAAGTAGAAATTCACAAATGTGCAATTATCCATTTACTCCCTATGTTCAACCATCACAAAACCCCCTACTTGTTATCTTGCAAGAGGTCCTCACAACAATATTATGGAAAATCGAATCCTGGATATGCTCAGTGTAAGAAATTACATACACTAATGGAGTTATCCTTATGCTCCGCCTAAGTTAATTAAGCACACAACAGAAGTTAAAGCCTAATGCCCTCCATAGCAAAATAGTAAATTACCACATTGTCACCCTACCCTTCGTGTGGTCTGACTACGGCTGACACAGTAGCTGTGGTATTGGAGAGATTAAGGAGCGCGCTCACGGGAAGTACGGATTGCGCTGCCAGTAACCACCACAGGGCATTCATCGTACAGCCCAAGATCTCGGCTGCAGTGAGAAAATACATAGGATAAGAAGAAGACTGAACCAGTTGAAGGTTTCAGTGTTTCCTCCTGGCCTATGAAGGTAAGACCTTTTTTCTTTCAAATTATGTGCCCAGCTGTACTCTTCAGGGCTGTTCAAAGTCCTCTCTCTGCTTAGACATAAAACCTTTTGTAGACAGAGCACAAGCTTCCCAACTCTATTCAATCAATACACAACCACCTTCATTCAAAATGATCTTTGTTCTAGGTAAGAGAAGATATAAATCTATAACTTAGACGACAGTGCTCATTACTTACAGCAGGGGGTTCAGTTCGGGGAGATGCTGGGGTTTCGGTTTGTTTTTAAAGACCTTGGTAAGCCAGCAGGTGCCCTGTGCTACCACTCCATTCACACACCTCGCTGGGCAGCAATTGCCACTTTTAGTAACTATTGAACTAAAATGGATTTCAACCACTGACCTAGAAGAGAGAGAAACTCACAATTACCAGCTCTCAGGGCCACGCTGCAGCAGCAAAGCAGAGAGCTGCGAGCCAGTCTTCCCAAGAGTTTGTCTTCGTACCAGGCGGAGAAGGGAAAGTACATACTGTTTGGGTTAGATCCCAGGCTACTTAGTGGGTTATGAGTTTCCTAAACACAAACTCAATCCATGATCATGCATAAGCAACACAAAACAAATATTTAAGATGGAATAAGTCAAGCTAAGGTAGAGGCTGCCGCCAAAACACAAACTCCCAACATTCCCGCTGCCCCGGGATCTGAGTTCAGCTTGGAAGAAACGCTTGGAGCAGGGCTCAGGAGTGGGGCAGCCGAGCCTCCAGCAGCAGGGAAGCTCCCGCAGATTGAAACAACTATTTCAAGCTGAAATTACGTGCACAAACTTTCAACACCACTATCCTTCATTAATTTCCTTTGACACATGAAACATTTACCATGCAGGCAGGTAAACTCTGCTTCTCTGAATCAAGCACATTTGTATGCCGTCCTGCTTTAATCTGCATTTCCATAGAAACCTAATTGTGTATTGTTTTTCTCATAAAAACAGGATTTAATTCTCACTCAGCAAGTTATGAGGCAGCAGGAAAAAAATGTTAAACTATTACAATCAGCTTTGTTGCTCTCTGCTTATTTTAGAAATCAAAATAAGTACAGCACATCGTAATTTAAATATTCTGCATTTAGTAGCAACTTGTCAGTAAAACCTGGTGTATTTGAAACCTTCGTTAAATCAAGTGTCATGATTTGGTAGCTACTGAGGCTGTGAGATTTAATTCAATACACAAAGCATAATTCCAACCCTCTTGTGTTAAAAATATTCTTTAAATAAATAATAGATCAAAGCAGTGTCACTTTGATGGTGTATGTAACCCACAGAAGCAGGAGACGAAGGATTAAATGTTTTCAGAGCAGTCCTTCTGGATGAAAGGGGGGGCAAGTAAATGTTCGGTTATTTTATCTAGATTTACCACTCATTACTTTTCTTATTTGATTCTTCGCTCTTATTAGAGTTCTGCCTTCTAAAAAACTTTCAAGTTCATATAAACTCTGGGGTTTTTACAGCAATGAAGCAAGATGAAAAAAAAGTCATTCCATTCCCAAATCTTAGTGACTCATTTCCTCTAACTATAGTAAAGGTAGGATCACTCCCTAGGACTCTCCAAGATGATAAATAAAGGCAGAACCCACCACTGCCTGGGATTTTTTGTGATTCACAGGGAAAAACTGCCACAGATTTACCTGCAACTCAGGCAGATAGAGACTTGGTTTGGTTAACCTTTGAGAATTTCTTGATTTAGAGATAGGCTGGTGTGTTTAAATACAGATAATGCTTCCCATCCTAAGCTTTGAGAACTTAATTTATCAAATTCAAAATAATGCAATGCTTTCCACACCATCAACTTACACCAAGAGGTATTTCCCCTCCAGCCCACAGGGAAGTACCTTTCAATAGTGTCTCAAAGATAAGAGCACACCCAAAGTCAATCAGACCTGGCTTTTGGAAGGAGGAGGTAAGAGACAAGAAGAGAAAGGTGAAGTAAATTGGGGAACGCAACAGACCTGCAATGAGTTGGAGACGGGAGGGAAGTGCCTAGGTGTTGCTCTGAATCTGATAAGCAGCTACAGACAGGCCCCAGAGGCCTTGAATACTGACCAAAACAAGCATGGCTGAGACACAGAATTCTGATCACGGGGGAATAAAGCTCCAAAGCAAGAAAAAAGAAGGAGAACAAAGTTTCTGAAGGCAGCTAAAACAACAAGATTAGAGGAGTAGTTAATTTATAATGACAGAGAGCATATAACAAAACAGTTCAGTGATATAAGAAAAGGGGGGGGAACAAAAAAAAAATTTTAAAAAATATCAGTATACTTCCTGACAGTAAAGGCTGGCAGATTACCACACATCTTCCCTCACACTACTATTACAAAATGATTCATAATGAAACCCCCACAAATGTCAAGTTCTGGCATTTTTATTACCGTGATTGGTTTTCTGGACAAACCCATTACAGTCAAACTCTCATTTTCAGTTGGCCTGCTTGAAAACAACTGCAGCGTGAACCAGCTAGCCAGTTCATGTGACACAAGGTCAAAACAGATTCTATGATTTTATGAACTATTTCGCAGGATTAACCTACCTTGAGTTAGCTGGGGGAAAAATATTTGACTAATTTTCCATACAGAATTCTAAACACCTCATCTCCCAATCCTTCCTTCACCGTCTGAAGTTCTGATAAGTTTGTGATATCTCAAATGCTACAGAGATATCCAATGATAGCCAAAAAGTTGAATAAAATACAAGATGTGAAAAATAACTGTTAAGATTTAAAAGTAATGAGATTGAGCATTCTCTGATCAGTTTCTCTTCCTCTCAGATGTCTTTATGTGCTTTTTATATATTCCTATGACTCTGCTCTTAAGCAAAAACTATTTATACACAACAGCAAGTTTGTCCAAACAGCACCTGATCAAGCTGTGCAGATACAAGTGACATGTGACCAGCACCATCAATACTGACAGAAAGAAGTTACTTGATTCAAGCTGACAGTGAAAACAGCAGGACTACACAGAAAAATTCAGATTTGCTCTTATTTTCTTCATTTACAAAAATAAGACTCAGTATCTTGGAGAATGATTCAAGACCTGCTTTCGCTAAGCTCACTTGCAGCGAGTTGCATGCAATTTTGTGAAAAGCACACACTTCACAGCACAGAGAACTCTTAGAAGACAAATCTGCAACTCCACAGGAGTGAGGATGGCAGGAACAGGGCTGTGACAATCACTGTAACCACCGCTCTCATCTTCATTGAAATGATTCTCTTTGCTGTAACGCGCATATGAAACGTTTCTCAAGAAATACAGAGACAACAGCTGATTACTACAACTTTACTCGTGCTTGTACTGTACGACCTATTGATTATCTTGATCAAGTCAATGTCATTCCCATTTTAGAAAAAGACAGCTTTGCAGATCAGGAAATAAGTGAACAGGAAGCTCCACAGGAAGGCAGAGGGATCACTAAAATAGACAAGCAAGCTCATCACACCTCCACAGTCTACTAGAGAAAAACCTCTTCTTTGCCAAAACCCGTTAAAGAAGGCATACCACAAAACTTTGTGTTCTGTGGCTCATTTAAATGACATCCAAAAAAACCTCAGTTCAATCCATTAATGATCTGCCAAGTCAAATTTTCCGTATGTGACTCTACTTACTGAAATGATTCTGGTTCAGCCAGAGCTTTCCCCAGAACTTCTGGGCACTACAAGACCGTTTTGGTGAACACCTCTCTAGGAACATCCTCATACCTGATCACAGTGCCTCTGGAAAGAAACTACAGGATGGAGTCTCAACAGTAGTTCCCAAGTTATTGTATATTATTACAAGAAGCTGCATCATAGAATCATAGAATCACAGGGTTGGAAGGGACCTCGAAAGATCATCTAGTCCAACCCCCTGCCAGAGCAGGGCCACCTAGAGCACATCACACAGGAACACGTCCAGGCGGGTTTTGAATGTCTCCAGTGAAGGAGACTCCACAACGTCTCTGGGCAGCCTGTTCCAGTGCTCTGTCACTCTCACAGTAAAAAAACTCTTCCTGAATAGAATCATAGAATCATAGGGACATAAACATAACAGAAATGTAGTCACCAAAAAAACCTCATATATATTCATAAACACAAAGTTATGGGCAAAACAACTCTGAGACCTAAGGAATCCCAAAGCAGATACCAAAAATAGAACGAGGGGAGCTGATTATCCGTGGCATGTCCTAGGTGCTTTGTTTGTTTGCTTTTAACTTAAACGTTTAAGTTGGGACATTGACACAACACAAGATTGAAGACAGGATCCTGGCAGGGATCTTTCTTTGACAGTTTTATCAGTTTAACACGCAACATACAGTCCAACACAAGGGAAGCACCTTGCTTTAATACATTAAGTGCTTCATCTAATAACTATTTTCTGCCTCCAAAATCACATAATCTTATTTCCCACATGCACAAAGAATGCCTTAATTTTACACTCCATGTAACGCGCTGGTGGCAAACTCCAAATCCGCAAACCTTCCCTGCACCTTCACCATTAGACAACTTTAACCACTACATTTATTGCACCTTGTGCTTGCATCATTAGCCTACTGATGCAGAGAACTCTTTAAGACCTCATTCATTTTATTGTCTTTCCTGAAAACCACCAAGTACCCAAATTTCATTTAAAGAGTTTAAATGAGGAAGCTACTCAAAAGGTGTATTACCATATGCTTGGAATTCGTACTTGTGACCCATCTGTGTGTTTGCTTCCCCTAATACCTTATGGCTGGTGATCGAACTAAAGGCAGGACCAAATACCCATCTGAAAACGTTCATCTGAAAACACAGACTGTGCTTGA